>JAVQJF010098948.1:0-25019 GCA_036023855.1 Gadopsis marmoratus | reverse complement strand
GTTGGGTCTGTAGATATAGAGTTTGCTTGGACTTGCTCTATATTTACAAGTGCTATGAGATAACTTTGTTATGATATAGCGCTATATAAATAAAATTTGATTTGATTTGATTTGATTGTAGAAAGAAGGGCCGGTTTCCCACAGCAGGTGGCACAAACACCAAAACTCTTCCAGTTCGCAAGAACAACAAAAGGTGTTGTCAGAACTCTTCACACGATCATCAGAATCGCAACCGAAACACAGTTCACACCTAAAATGATTTAAAATGAATATGAATAATAAAATCGTGTCTTCAGTCACATCACACCTGCTGTGATAGGAAGTGCTTTGTGTGAGAAACCTGCAGAACATCAGTTACAGCAGGTCACAGCCAGGTGTGACTTCATACTGACTAGACTCAAAGGTTGTGTACGTCTGTACGTATATATATAGATATAGATAGATATAGATATATACTGTGTATATATATATATATGTGCAAAATGAACCTGACGTTTTTGCCAATATGTCTGGTGTTTGTGACGTCCCTCAGTACTCGAGTGCGATGCAGAAGATTGATCCGGATCGCATCATTGCTCTGGTGACTGAAGTCATTCCAGCACATTCCTGTCTGGTGTTCTGCCCCACCAAGAAGAACTGTGAGAACGTTGCCGGGATGATCTGCAAATATCTGAAGGAGTAAGTGCAGCAGCCGGCGGACGCCTCCTGCCCTGATGTCCAAATCTTCAGACTGAGTCAGTGTTGTTCTCTCGACTGTTTCAGGGAGTTCCTCCGGATCAGGGAGGCAGAGAAGGCCGTCCTCCTCCGAGAGCTGAGGGACTGCGGGAACGGCTCGGTGTGTCCGGTGCTCAGGAAGACGGTGCCGTATGGTTTGGCCTATCACCACAGCGGGCTGACCTCCGAGGAGAGGAAACTGGTGGAGGAGGCCTACTCCAGCGGGGTCCTCTGTCTCCTCACCTGCACCTCCACCCTGGCTGCAGGGATCAACCTACCTGCCCGCAGGTATGAGAATGGGTTTCTGAAACAGGCAGGTCTCACTGTTGGAGCAGGCAAACCTTCAGTTAGTTTATATTGAGATAATCCTATAAACTACATCCACATCTCAGTCCTGTCTGACTTCCTGTCTGTGGCTGACTTCCTGTCTGTGGCTCTCAGTCCTGTCTGACTTCTTGTCTGTGGCTCTCAGTCCTGTCTGACTTCCTGTCTGTGGCTCTCAGCTCATTGGTTCCTACTGAAGACATAAATCTTTAAAAACACAACTATATAGTGTGATGTTTCAAACAGCTGCTCACTGGTTTTTATCAAGAATGTAGAATCTGAGCTGATCATTAAAGGATCTGACTGGTGTTGCACTGCTGTGCGACGGGATTTGATTGGTACAGTAATGTTACGTGTCTTTAATCTGTTTGGGAATTAATTACAGAATAATGTCTTAAAGTTTTGCCACTCAGTCAGTCTGATGCTGAGTGTCTCCTGTTGTTACCTCATGAGATGATAAACAGTCTATTTTTGGGTTTGACCCTGATGTCCTCCAATCAGAGTGATTCTGCGCTCGCCGTACGTGGCCACCGACTTCCTGAAGAGGAGCCAGTACAAACAGATGGTGGGACGGGCCGGTCGAGCCGGGATCGACACTGCGGGAGAGAGCGTCCTCATCCTGCAGGACAACGAGAGACACATGGTGACTGCACTCACTGCACGTCCTGCGTTCAGGTGGGAGGCGTCATTTCAGGGAACACGGAAAGGCTGCTTCAGATTCCCTGTTGGACCGGGTCTGCTCCAGACTGGGTCAGGTAGCCAGGGCCAAACTGACGGAAAAACCTGATTTCTCAGAAACAAAGTGTAAATAATTCAAAACGTCAATTGAGATCCGTTGCACCACTAGGGGAGGCGTCTTCAGGTGTCGAAGAGATTCAGTTTCCTGTCCCAGGAGTCTCGGACACCCAGGAAATATTCACGTTTAAGAAGCCAGAACCAGAGAAGTTCTGGCTTTCTTGCATCGACCAATTGTTTGAGCTCTGGATGAGATCATTTAATGGAATATTTTAAACACTTCCTGAACCAGCAGCTTCTCACACTTCACAACTCTGTAGAGGATTTTATACGTACTGTTCTTTCTGCATTTACCTGTTGTGTTTGTCTCAGGCTAAAACACTGCTGTGGGCCCCGATGGAAAACTGCTACAGCAACCTGATGCACGATGACGGAAAGGGCATCCTGAGTCTCATCCTGTCACTCGTTGGATTAAATGTAAATCCCTCTGTTGTATATTTGTCATGTCGCCCTGAGGTGGACGTCCTGCTCTGTAGAGCCGTGTGAACCGGCGCTGTGTTTGCTGCAGATCACCACCTCCGTGGATCAGATGAGAGAGTTCCTGTGTGGGACGCTGCTGTACGTCCAGCAGAGGCAGCTGTGTGTGGAGAAGAGTCTGTGGGAGGTGGTGCAGCAGAGCGTGGAGCTCCTGAAGGACAAACACCTCATCACTGTGATGGCAGACGGTCAGACTCTGCAGGTCACCAAGCTGGGAAGAGCTACGTATAAAGGTGAATCATTTAGCGGTCCAGACTGCTGAATGTCTCAACAGCTGTTCATTCGTGTTCTGAACTAATCCATCCTAATCCTAATCCATAACTTTGGTGATCCTCTGGCTTTTCATCTAGCGCCACCATCAGGTCAACATGTTAATGTGTCCAATACAAATACCTGCAGAACTACAGACGTTCCCATCAGCCTCAGCTGCACTCTGTGTTCACCGCTAACTAGCTAATGTTAGCATGCTAACACGCTAAACTGACATGGTGAACAATATACCTGCTAAACATCAGCATGTTAGCATTTAGCTCAAAGCAGCCTCACAGAGCAGCTAGCGCGGCTGCAGACTCTGTGAAAAGAATGAGTTTTTGTCTGAGTGCAGCTCTGTGGCTCCGCCTGTCCTCCTCAGGCTCGGTGGATCTGACCTACAGTGACCTGCTGTACGAAGACCTCTCTAGAGGGCTGGAGGGTCTGCTGCTCAACAGTTTCCTCCACCTGGTCTACCTGGTCACGCCGTACAACATGATTTCACAGTGCAAGCCCGACTGGATGCTGTACCTCAGACAGGTACAGAGCTGCAGTTAGGCAACATAGAGTCACGTTTCGGCAGCTGAGCGTAAACCTGTTGGTGTTGCCGTCGTGTTGCAGTTCACCCTGCTGTCGGCTGCAGAGCAGAAGATGTCGGCAGCCGTCGGAGTGCCTGAGAGCTTTGTTGCTAGAAAAGCTGCCGGACAGACGGTCAGAAAGGTAAGGAACTACAGAGTGCAGCAGTTGGTGGAACCTGAACATCTACGAGAGGAGGAGGTCTGGGGGAACGTGTTTCTTCTCAAGCGTCAGCATTTCAAACGTTAGAAGAAGAATCATTAGTTACTGGGAGCATCTCATGAAAGATGGAGCCAAGCGAGTATCAGGGGAATCGTGTTGATGATTCATGTTCACAAATTAATCGTTTGTGCGCATAAAATAGTAACTTATTACTCAGGAATTTTAAATTAATAACTTGTGGCCATAAATGAGTAAATCTAATTATTTAGTTGGGATTGAATTTCATACATTTCTAAAATCTTAAAGGGCAACTCAACTGATTTGTGTCTCCAGAGGGCGCTGTATGACGATAAATGTCCTCGATTGATGTCACTGGCCAGACCTGCTGCAGGCTACGTTAGCTGCTAGCTAGCGCACCACAATCTCTAACTCAAGTGTGTTGCATGGTGGGTAATGTAGGCACCAAGTTTTGACAAAGAAGAAGAACGTGTGGTATAAAAAAGAGGATATCTGGTGCTGCTGCATCGGTTTTTTGAAGTAGTAATGATTAAAGGATTAGAGCTTTAATGCTATTAATTACTCAAATGAGTAGTGAATTCAGAAATGTATGCACCCAAATTAAGTAATTTGAAGGAAAAAATGTAGCATCTAGTGGATCTTAGCTAAACCAGGTTCACCAGTCAGTAAGACCTAATTACTGAGGGTATAATAATGAAGCAGACCTCATGTATTTGTTGTAGATGTTGTGGAGCAGTAATGGCAGTCAGTCCTCTGATGGCCTGGTGGTGGAGAATAAACCAAATCATCTGAACAAATATCTTGTGGCGTGGAAGCAGCCCACGTACTGTCTTGTTGCTGGCTTTCAGAGTGTGAACATGGATGTGGTGAGGAGGATGTTCCTGGCCCTGGTGCTCTTCTCCTTGCTGAAGGAGACGAACCTGTGGACCGTGGCCGACAAGTTCCAGCTGAGCCGAGGCTTCGTTCAGACCCTGCTCAGCTCCTCCTCAGCCTTCTGCTCCTGTGTGCTGCACTTCACGGAGGTAACACCACCCCTGAGCTCTGATGGTAATCCGCCTCCACAGACTGATCTCAGGTCTGTTAATCTGTGTGTGATCAGGAGCTGGAGGAGTTTTGGCCATTCAAAGCTCTGCTGACGGAGCTGACGCGAAGGCTGAGCTACTGTGTGAAGGCTGAGCTCATCCCCCTGATGGAGGTGGCTGGAGTCATGGAGGTCAGTGTGGAGGTCCAGAGATGAGAGCCTGTATGACCCACATATGGATTAAAATCACTGCCCAGAGCAGGAGATACTGATACGCTGTGCTGCATCTGAAACATCTTCTGTGAAAGCAACAAGTACATATACACAACTTAGAATGCAGTTTGTTTACTGCAGTTGTATTTGGTTGTTGTCCTCCAGTCCAGAGCGAAGCAGCTGTATAACGCTGGCTATAAGACGCTGACTCACCTGGCGAACGCTGACCCTGCTGTTCTCTCCGAGACGATAGAAAACCTCTTCAAGAGACAAGCCAATCAGATTGTGGCCTCTGCTAAAGTGAGCGTCCTCGGTGCCGCGTGGCCTTTACAGATGACGTCCTGCTGTCTGTCTACAATCATTAACGTGTGAACTGTTTGTGTCTATCAGATGACGTCTCTCTGTGTTCCAGATGCTTGTGAATGAAAAGGCTGCAGCTCTTCAGGAGGAAGTGGACGACCTGCTGACGGTGCCCCCAGATCTGCCCACCGTGGTCACAACACAAAGAGAAGTTTTATTCTCCTTGTAAACTTTGATTTTTAATTGTTTCATTAGCTTGAAATATGTTATTAAAATAACGTACCAGAAGGACTTTGACTCTTTGTGATGTGAAGCCTGTAATTCTGTAGCTGACGGCTCTTATTTAAAGCCGGCGTGTTGTGGCTCAGACATTTATCTCTGCACACAAAGTCTTAGACTCCGTCTCTGTAGGATTTATCTGCAGGTGTGCACATCTGGAGTTTCATCATCACTAGATGTTCACAGCTCACTAGACAAGATAATGTTAGCAGGCTAATGTCTGAGCTGTTTCTATGGAGGACGGTCGACAGCTCTGACCTGAAACTGAAGAGTTTAAATCACAGTTCATTAAAATAACACGAGTTAGTGATGTAATAAATCGGCTCAGCATAACCAAATGTTTCTCTCGTTATAAATGCTACTACTAATGAAACTTATTTACAGCGGTCTCTTAATTTTTTCCATAATTAGTCGGCCTAGACCTGCTCAATACAACATGTTCTAGGAGATACCTGTGTTATATGGCACTATATAAATAACTCAAGTTGAGAAAGGAGGCTCACTGGTTCTGCTGTTCCCTCACAGCAAGATGGTCCTGGGTTCGATTCCCCTGGGGGACCAGACTTTTCTGTGTGGAGTTTGCATGTTCTCCCCACTAGGGCATGAAAATGTCCTCCATAAAAGTAGAACCCCAAGGAAAAACAGAAGAAGAAGAGACTGCTCTCCTGCCCCTGACCAAGAGAGGGCAGAGCACTTGGACTTGACTGCTGCTCCAGGCCTCCTCAGGAGGAGGACGGCAGAAGAAGACCTCCTGCATGTGTGTTCACGTATGGCAATAAAAAGACCTCAGGGTCTGAGAAACAACACCAACTGCAGTTCACTTAACGGCCACTGGGGGTCACAATAAACGACTTTCTAAAAACTCCACACAGCCCCTTTAAGTTACTTTACAAATAAAACCCCTCATTTATAAAATATGATCAAATTTTACAGAATAAAGTATCAAAAATATATAAAGTTATTACAGAATAATAAGTATGAAGTATAGATGAATACTAATACTCCACAGGTGTACTGGTACACGGAGATGAAGTACAGATGAATACTAATACTCCAGAGGTGTACTGGTACACGGACCCTCACTGGGGCAGAAGATGCTCCGGTGAACAGCCGGAGGAGACGCGGGTCCCCGGCTGGAAACAGGAAGTGTGTCTGTGTGCAGTCATGCCGCGTGTCTCGGTGCTGGTTCAGGTTCTGGCTCTGCTCTGGTATCAGGCCGACGGGGTCCACGTCACAGACCCGAACAGGAACGCTTCGCAGGCGCTGGACGCAGCCGTGGAGGCGGATGTGTCCGCAGCGATCCGCCGGGTGGACCGGCGCTTTCTGTCCGTCACCGTCGACGCCAGCCTGGCTGCAGACGACAGGTTCATGCACCTTCTGCGGTGGGTGTCTGTCGGATCCAGGAGAAACGAAGCAGCAGCTTTTCAGCTTTCACTCGCTAAATCCTGCTAATCTGCTGCTAACTTCCCTGTAAAGCCGCTGAAATCCTCTGTTATTAAAGTGAGCTGCTGTTGGATCAGTGTTGTTGCAGCTTTAAAGCTGCTATAACACTTTAAAGCTGCTATAACACTTTAAAGCTGCTGCTGCTGCACAACTACACACTGAGGTCACTTCATTCTACTTTGTACTGCAGAGTCATATTTTACATACTGACGCTGAAAAACAAAGTTAAACCAATTTGAAAAGAAATGACTTCATTGATTATCAGCATCGATGTCTATACATTTTCTGTCAATTCACAAATGATTTAATTGGTTACTAGTTGCAGCTGAAGATGTCTTGTTATATCTGATGATAAGATAAACCCTTGTTAGTCCCTCTGTGCAGAATCCATTCTGCATAAAGAGAACGTTACGTTTAAATGCATTTTGTTGATGATACTCCAGATTTTGTTTTTACTAAACAGAGTACTTTTGTATTGTAGTATTATTACTTTTACTTCAGTACAAAAAGTGAGTATTCTACAACTTCAGTCGTCTCCCCCACCACCTGTGCAGTTTTGGTAAAATAGGTATATTTTCTATAAAGTTCACAGACTATCAGCGTTTGTAACCATGTGACTGGTGAGGATGAGAGCCGTAACTATTGATTATGTGCATCACTAATTAAAGCATTAGTCTACTGATTATTTTCTCCTTAAAATAGTGGAAATAAAGTCCATGGTGATGTTTTGCTTTGTCTGAACAACAACTGAAAAGCAGCAAATAATCATAATTAAGTAGTTGGGACCTTCGATTAATCGACTAATAGCATCAGCTCCGTTGAGCCAGTAGACATTTTAAGCATTTGTAGCTTTTATCTGACGATAAATATTAAAATGCAGTGACATGTTGCTGTATGAACACAGAGGTCTGTCATTTCAAAGTGTGTAAATATTAAGAGACTCTACATTTTGTGTGGTCAGCTTCATTCTCCCGAAAAGAGTTCCCATTCAGAAACAGATGTTCCATAGACTCAATGTTAGATTGCACAACACAGTCGTCACAGTCCAAATCTACAACATTTGTTGGGAAAAAGTCTTTTTGATTTCTGATCACAGACTGAAAGTCACAGAGAAAATAAATCCAGCTGTTCTGTGTTGTTGCTGTGATAACAGAAGTGACATTAATGTTCTATAATTCTCACGTCAACAGTAACGTTTTGTCTTCTCCAGCTCTCCAAAGGTTCAGACGTTGGCAAGAGCATTAAGTCCGTCTTTTTTGAGATTTGGGGGGACCAGACAAGACTTCATGGTGTTCACCCCTCAGAGGCGTCACCAGCCGGACTCAGGTGTCACTGCAGGTAACCTCCATGTGTTAGTGGTGCTGCTAGACCTGAAACGCTCCCAGCAGTATATAAAGATTGACTTCTTCTCTTTTTTTAAATTGTCTGTCCTCCCGCTCGAGTGTGTCAGGACATCATGTCAAACATGTCCATACTTGTCCTGAGGAACTACAGACCAGCCTCAAACTTTCCCTTCCTCAGAGAAATACTGGAAACATCTGTAGAGCAACAGCTGGACCATCCACAGTGCTGCTCATGAAGCTCATTTCTGTCAGGAGAAGAAAACAATGAATGATAAAAGTTAAAATGAGATCAGGAGTCAAAATGATGACTTACACAGTTATTATAACTTTTAATGTGTATATGTTTTCTATTGTTGGCAGAAACGTGCCTCCATAGTTTACAGGATGTGTTCCAGTCTGGTTTCAGGTTTAACCACAACACTGAAACAGCCCTTATCAGAGTAATCAATAGTTCTGAGGACTCCCTGAGAGGAACCGCTCCCCTGAGAACTACAAACCTTCAAGGGCTTTTAAGTAAGCCAGCAGTCGGTTGGCATAGCAACGTCACACACAAGATTTTATATTTCACTTTGATGAGTCAAATTGGCGGTGTATTTCCCCCATCGCTTATACGCTCATAAAAGTCTGGACTTCACTGTCGCTCCACTTGTTCATGGTTTAGTCAATTTTTTAAGGCTGCCGTAACAAGCTGTTTTAAAGATGGCTGCAGCCAGTGCTACATGGGCTCATGTGCTGGACCAATCACTGTATGCTTACATCACTCCAAGTTCCTGCTCTCCTTCTTCTTCTTCTTCATCATCTAGTTTTTACGGCCGTTGGCATCCATTTGGTGCATTTTTGCCACCTTCCACTCCAGAGATCTGCTCCCAAGTTGCTTTTGTTCCTGGGAGAGGACCTGGTCTGAAGGAGGAACTAAAGATATCCCTCAAAGCGCCGTTCTACGAACTACGATTCCCAGTTCTTGCATTGAGGACACAGGAGCTTCTGCGTCGCCATCAGATGATTATAATCTGCAGAAACAAACATTAAATCGGGGGTTCCATTGCTTTTTAATATACGTGCTCCTGTTTGGCAACATTATATGGAAACATTTTATATATGATCATTCTATGCAGATGATACAAGGCTGTATATTTCGTCAGGTGGTGTTTGTTCTGCACTTTAATGTAAAACATAACATTCCCTCCTGGTGCCTGTCATTGTTAGAGATGTCCTGTGATAAACTGGAGTTGCCCTCGTGGCTGGAGGAGACGCTGAAGAAGGAGTGGACTCAGCAACAGCTGATCCTGATGAAGGAAGATCTGCAGAGGAAGTACAGAAGAGTGAAGTTCACAGGTTTGAGGTTCCTTCAAAGCAGGTTCTTGCTTTAACAGCCTAATTTTCTTGTTCCAGTCTGGTTTCCGATTTAACCGCAGCACTGATACAGCCCTTATCAGGGTACTCAATGACTTTAAGACCAACATGGATCCAAAAGGTTCAGGCTCAAACTGTCTTCCTATTTTTCATGGACAGCAGGTTCTGTGTTTCCTTCAGATGTTTATAATCTGTAGAAACAAAGATTTCATCAGGGGTTCCTCAAGGCTCAATATTTGAACCACTGCAATTTAATTTACATGCTCCTGTTTGGCAACATCACATGGAAACATACTATATCCTGTGTGTATACAGGATGATACCCCGCTTTCTCTCTCTTCTGTCGATCTCAGTCCTTTAAACAAGCTGGTTGTATTGATATTATTGATAGTTATTAATTAGTAGATGTCTAAATTTATTTTACAGTAGAATAAAGATAATTATCTTTATTTGTAGTCTGATACTTTCGGTGCAGGGCCGGTGACCGTTATCTTTTCCTGTGACAGAGGAAACTGTAGATGTGCTGCACTCCTTCACCAACTGCTCAGGGATGGATCTGATCTTCGGGCTGAACGCTCTGCTCCGAACAGCTGACAACAACTGGAACAGCAGCAACGCCCACTCGCTGCTGCAGTACTGCGAGTCCAGACAGTACCGGATGTCCTGGGAGCTGGGAAATGGTACGCTAATGGGATAACTGTCAACAACAGAGCTGAAACAATCAGACTCAATTAATCAATCATTAATTCAAGCAAAAAAACAGTTTCTTCATTGTGATGATTTGTTGCTCTTCTTGCACACAATAATACCAGGATCCATTCATTGTTGTTATTCATGTCTTCATTGTTGCTCTGGCTCCGTACAGGGGATTGGATGATGAGAAGAAACATATAGAATATCACCAGATTGATTCTATAAATGCTGTAACTTTGTATCAGCTGGGAATTAATTTTAATCTGAGTTTTCTCTGTTGGCCTGTAACCGGTGGGCCTCTGCGTGACCTCCGTTTATTCTGATAAACAAATATGGAAACAGTTTCTCCGAGTTAATTATTCAGCCCATTTCAGCTCCTACATAAATAAAATAAATGGACAAAATGGAGGCTAGCTTAGTTTTCTGCAGCTTTAAGCTAGCAGCACTCATTCTTATGACAACAATTTGAAAGTGCCAGTTCGTTGAAATCAATCTACTGACAGTATAGATATATATATATATATATACCCAGCTCTCCCACAGGGGAATTTATAGCAGGCACCACAGAAGAAGAAATGGAGGAGGCGGGGCTCTGCACTTCAACACATTCGGGAGTTTGAAGGTCAAATATAAACTAATCAGATGAATTTGTGTAGTTTTTGTGTGCATGCTCTACCTCCTTCCTGTTTTTGTTCATTAATGTGCCAAAGCTACAGTAATACTGAAACTCTGCGGTCTCATATCTGAGGTCTGACTTTCACATCTGTGTCGTCGCGTGATGACAGGCCTTCAGGAAGTCATCTTGTGATATCTGACAGTTTGCTTTCTGTTGTGATGACACAGGAAGGCCGACAGGCCGCGTAACATTGGAGACATTTTACTGGCAGAGAGCCGTGTCTGCATCAAAGACAAACTGAATGTGGTGACTTCTGTTTGTCCTCAGAACCAAACAGCTTTGAGAAGAAGGCAGGGATTCGAGTGGATGGACATCAGCTCGGACAGGATTTCACCCGCCTCAGAGAGATGATGTCACAGTCCAAACTTTACTACGACGCCGGACTGTACGGGCCGGACATCGGTCAGCCCCGAGACCACAGGACAGACCTACTGGAGGGGTGAGAGCATTTCAGTGAATGAAAGGTCCACACCCGCCATTTTATACGTCAGTTCTTGAATAAACGCTCAAAATCAAATCCCGTCAGCTATGAATCAAATCAATCAGCTGCCCATCTCTGCAGAAGGTGGGATGGAGTCAGATGTCGCACACAAAACCATAAAAGAAGAGCTTCCCTTGAAATGACAAGAAATGGTGTCAGTAGCATTTAGATGCCCGAAGAATTTAGATACAGAACAGGGCCAATACGTACTTATTGATACCGTATTTCCTCAGATAGCAGCCGGGGCCTTTATTCAGCTGAACTGCAGAAGGTACCAGGCCTTTATTTGAAGCAGGCTTGTATTAGAGGCAGGCCTTTGTTTCTAACTCCCTCTGTTTGATGAGTAGAATTGGTCATATTTCAGTTCGAAGCCTCGTTTTGATTCGCTCCTGTTTGCCCTGTTAAAGTTACTGCATCACGCTGCATCAACACTTCCTGTATTAGTTTCAAATTAAAAGCCTTCTAGCGTTTTAGTGGACAGGAATCCTTTATTATATATAGTATATATACATACAAATACCTTTTATTTGATCGTGTCAACCACACCCCCGGCCGTTACTGGAGACCTGGCTTTTACTGACTACCGGTTTTTATTCAAAGAAATACAGTATGTGTACTTTGCAAACAAAGAGGCTGACATCTCTAAACTAGGAAAGTAAGTAAGTATTATATATATATATATATATATATATATAGAATGTGGCTGGTAATTATTGTTGAATTCCTAGCCAGCAGTATGTTGTGTTGTTGAAACTGATGATTATTGATTACTGCTTGATTATGAATGATTATTGGAGCCTCAGTTTAAAGCAGATGTGGCAGTTGAATGTGCATGTGTAAAATCACCATCATGTACAGTATATTTGCAGATTTACAGTATATATACTGTAACGTATACTGTGTATTTTTGTTTTTGCTTGTAAAACTCAAAGAATCCAAACATCTGTGTTAAACCTCAGAGATTCGCTGGAGAAGAAGCTGAACTGAGTCACACTGTGTTTGCTGTAGTTCCATTAAACACAGAATCACTTGGATATAAATGTATAAATATAAAAACCTCCTTCCAACTTTCCCCTCCGTGTGTTTGCGGCAGCTTCCTGCGGCGTGGCGCAGAGGCGGTGGACGCCTGCACCTGGCACCAGTGAGTTTGACCTCCGGCTGCACTAACACAGCGTTACAGCTGAGCTTCTGTGTCTGTTTGTGTCTGTGAGTCACGCACAATTCAGTTTATCACGTCGCCATTAACTTCCTCTTCCAGTCAGTTACCACACGTTTACCTTTGTGTTTATTCAAGACCGGACTTTGAGCGCAGACGACACATGGTTTCCTTTAAATACATAAAGACAGAGAGGCGACTGAAGAGGAACCAATCTGTGAATATTGTTACTGAGCAGGCCTTTTATTTTCTGCTGTTCTTTTTATCAGTTCATCTTCCAGATTTCATCGTGGTCAGAAGCAATGATTGACTGAATCTCTTTTCATTTTCTGAGTATATTTCTGAAGCAATTTATGTGGATTACAGACTATTTATTCCACTGAATCAGACATTTTTACCTGACATTCACAGATACATGTGTAGATTGTGATTTGGTTATATTTGTATATTATGTTAATGCTTGTGAGCCTGTGTGAATATATTTCTGTCATTTCCCTTGTTGGGGCGCTGCTGGGACTTTATGTGTAGGCTGTTCATATTCGATTGTGTTGTTAGATGCTGGTGACTGATTTGTTTTTAATGAATGTGTCTGAATATTTCTCTGCTGTTTGTAGTTACTATGTGAACGGGAGAGAAGCGTCCTTGGAGGATTTTCTGGACCCAGAGGTTCTGGACACCCTGGCCTTGAAGACCAAGGAAGTCCTGGAGGTAAAGATGTGGATGGATGCGCCGCCGCCTCGGTGTTTGATACTTGTGGTCTCCGGACGTTGCAGTGGATGTTTTGTGTGTCGGTTCAGAGGGTGGATCTGGCGTCTCCGGGGAAGGCGGTGTGGCTGGGAGAGACAAGCTCCGCCTACGGGGGAGGAGCTGTCGGACTGTCGGACACATTCGCAGCAGGATTCATGTGAGTTTATACGAGTCCGGACCATCGAGTGAAGAGACTAAAATTATGTCCGATTAATCAATTAGTTGTTTGACAGGAAATTAATTGGCAGACGTTTTGATAATTTATAATTTACATCCCTTTTTATTAAAACACTGACAGTTTCTGGCTCCTCAGATGTGAATATTTGCTGTTTTCTTGAGTCTCCGATGATCTTAAATGAAACATGTTTGTGTTTTGGATTCTTTGTCGGATCAATTTAAAGAGCAAACTGAAAGAAGTATCACATGAGAGGTGATGAAGAGCAGAGAGGGAGATCAGCCGGAGGGCCATGGTGTCTCAGCAGTACCACATGGAGCTGATTGATTACCCAGCAGCCCCGGTCCCCTGCCGTCACTTACAACAAGGCTCACCTGTGCTTTTCAACCTAAAAGCACCAAACTGTGGCTCTTAAACGGGCTTCACATTCATTGAAGGACTATCTGAGCACACAGTTATGAGTGTTTTGTTCCGTCTCTTGTGTTTGTGTCGCTGCAGATTAGCTGCTGCGGTTTGTGGCACCGGCATTAAATAAATAAATGGTGTACAATGTTTGGGCGTGGTGACCATGCTGTCTGCAGGTGGTTGGATAAACTCGGGCTGGCAGCCAGACTCGGCCTGGACGTCGTGATGAGGCAGGTGTTCATTGGTTCTGGGAGTTACCACCTGCTCGACGAAAATCTGGATCCTCTTCCTGTGAGACTTGTTCAATCATTTACTACTGTTTGTGTTTGACACCAGAAGACTTTGATTCTGTGAGATCAGATTCATCAGTTGTAGTAAAGGTTAGCGACGGTGTTAAGACCGTTTACTTAAGTAGGTTTTTCTTTTGCTGCTTCTACGCCAGACTTCAGATGGAAATATTCTACGTTTTACTCAACTACATTTATTTGATGGCTTTAGTTACTAGTTACTTTACAGATTAAGATTTTATCACTTAAACTACTCAACAGCATATAAAGTATTTAAAACTCCTCGATTAGATAAAATAATAAAATGCTGCTTACATGATAAAATACACATCAATCCAATAATATGTAATAATTGAAACACTCTTAAAGAAACTATTTTGCATGTTGACTAGTTTTACTTTCAATACTTAAAGCTGCATCAGTTTTCTTGTCCACTAGGCGGCAGCACAATGAGCTGTGAATGACACCTGACATATTATAATAATAATTAACTTTATTTATTTAGCACCTTTAAAAAAACTGAGTTTACAAAGTGCTTTGAATGAGAAGGTAAAAACAGGAGACTCATAAAACAGAAAGCATTAAAATATAAAAGCAAACAAAAGCAAGATAAAAGAGTAATACAAAAAACATAAAAGAACTAAAAGCGATAAAAAGACAATATTAATACAATATAAAGACGACATCACATGACAGCAAGTCTATAAAAATGTGTTTTAACAAGTGATTTAAAGAGTCACTGACTCTGCAGCCTGATCTCCTCAGGCAGGTCGTCCAGAGTCGAGGGTCCTGATGGCAAAAGCTCGGCCACCTTTAGTTTAAGCCTTGACTCTGGAAGGACTGCAAACTGGATTATATGGGGTCAGTATTTCTGCTATATAGCTTGGAGCCAGACCCAGGCACCTTATAAGTGATCAGTAAAATCTTAAAATCAACTCTAAATCTATCGGGGAGCCGATGGAGAGAAGCAGGATCAGGGCGATGTGATGTCATCTGTTAAAACCAGTAAGAAGCTGATGTATATATGTTCGCTAGCAAGCTGGAAAAAGCCACTTTACACGAGCTGCTCAGCACCAAACAGCAGACACTCGGTTAGAGGCGAACCGGGGGACACAGTGGAGCGTTAAGTGATAAAAGTGTCCAATAAATCAGCTTTAAATGATGCTGTCATGCCGTGTGACCTCTCACTGTGTCTTCTTTCAGGATTACTGGCTGTCTGTTCTCTACAAGAGACTCGTCGGACCGGAGGTTTTGAAAGTTAAAGCACTTTCAGGCTTTGCTCGGAGTGAAAGCGTGAGGCTGTATCTGCACTGCACGAACAGAAACAGGTCAAACTCCTGCTTTCACATGTTCAGATAGTTTTATCACCCGTGACATCATGTAGTAGCTCGTCCCTTCGCTGTGTGTATTTCAGCAGCTGCAGCGGCGGAGCGGTCACGCTGATGTCTCTGAACCTGAGTGAGAAGCCGGCCAGGATCTCCGTTCCTGCCGTCGTGTCCTCGAGCACAGTGGAGGCGTTTGTTCTTCAGTCTGACCAGCCGGGGGAGGAGGGGCTCTGCTCCAGGTGCCAGTCAACATAACCATTTATCACGAGTTAGCCTGAGCGTCTTCTCCGCTCGTGTCATGTGAAAGGTCACGTTTCATCACTTACATTTCAACGTGAAAGCTTCTCCAGGGCAGTCGAAAACATCAAGTTCACGTGTCTCATGACTTTGCAGCTTCAGTAAATTCATGAAACCCACAGCTCGCCTTTCTTAGAGTAGGTCGACATCAATGGAGCACTTTGTGGATATCCGAATATCTCCTTGATACAGAAGTTGCCAGCTGAAAGGAGATTCAGATGTTTTACTTTACACAGATGTTCAGTGACCTTGAGACGCTCGTATGGATGAACGTTGTTTTCACACCAAAAGGCGTTTTAGAAATCAGACGGCGTAATGAAACTTTATTTATTACATTTGTGTTTGTGTGCAGATTTTAAATATATATATACACACATATACAAACCAGATACAACATTTTCATCAGGGAATATTAGAGGAGCTGGGAGGTGGATGTTTGAACTTTGGACAGAGACAAGCTAGCTGTTTCCCCATGTTTCCAGTCTTTATGCTAAGCTAAGCTAAGCTAACCACATCCTGATTCCAGCTCTGGACTGGACACACAGACTTGTGTGTATATATATAAAATGTGAACAGCTCACTCTCTGAGAGAAAGAAAATAAGAAACTATTCTTTTAAAGGCATAATATTTCAAAGTATCTAACTCAGAGATATTCAACTTTCTGTGTGAATTGCTAATGAACTAATAATAATAATGCTAATTTCTCTGCAGAAGTGTGAAACTGAACGGAGAAGTGTTGAAGATGGTGGATGATAGAACTCTTCCTGACCTCAAAGCAACCCGTCTGCCTCCAGCTGAGCGTCTGCAGCTTCCTGCGTACTCGCTGGCCTTCTTCGTTTTCTCAGAGGCTCGAGCTGCAGCCTGCATCTGACCTCCCGGACTCCTCTGCATGGACTCCTCTACATGGACTCCTCTGCATGGACTCCTCTACATGGACTCCTCTGCATGGACTCCTCTGCATGAACAACTCCTCTGCATGAACAACTCCTCTGCATGGACTCCTCTGCATGGACTCCTCTACATGGACTCCTCTACATGGACTCGTCTGCATGGACACCTCTGCATGAACAACTCCTCTGCATGAACAACTCCTCTGCTTGGACTCCTCTGCATGAACAACTCCTCTACATGAACAACTCCTCTACATGAACTCCTCTACATGCACTCCTCTACATGGACTCCTCTGCATGGACTCCTCTACATGAACAACTCCTCTGCATGGCCTCCTCTACATGGACTCCTCAGGTGACATCTTTCTACAGGCAGTCATCACTACTGACACCAGCTCATCACTGCGCTGAAAAGACTCGTGAATGGATTTGGGGTATTTTGTTTTGTGGAGTTTCTCTCATATAACGGATGCTGGGAGCATCTTATATGTAGAAAACATTGTATGTATTGTATCCTGTGCTAATAAAGTTTTTTCAAATTCTGTTACACAAAGGTGGTGATGCTCGTGACCCAAAACACCATTTGTGAAACCTTCCCTGTCTGTCTAAAATCCTAAACTCACAGCTCAGCCAACTAGCTAAACGCTAACACCAGCATGCTAACACGCTCACAGTGAGAATGCTAACATGCTGATGTTTAGCAGGAATAATGTGCACCAGCTCATTTTAGCGTGTTAGCATGCTAACAGTAGCTAGTAGAGTGCAGCTGAGGCTGATGGGAAAAATCAACACATTTCAAATAAGGTTTTCTGCCACTTTTCCTTTTTTATTTGAACTTAAAGATGAACGTTGATGTCTGATGTGCAGCAGACGATCCGTGCAGAGACGCGTTATTCCTCCTGCTCCTCGCCGTGTGTGATGATGTAACACAGAGATTTATAATCCAGGTTTCCTGCAGCGTCGATATTTGATGACTGGAACATCTGCTTCACCTGCAGTTAGATCAATATCACTGATGACAGGAGTTATCAATGTAACTACAGTTCTATGATTTCTGGATGATCGCCTAAGACGGCGTGTAAAGACATACATTTTCTCCATCATGGATCCAAATATTGTACTCTTTACTTGGACTACATTTATTTGATAACTAATTATAATCAACTAATAAATTATGATGTATTATTATAGATTAAGCTACTCGGCTGTATGTGAAGTCATTAAAATGAGCTCCACATTCATCAGCTGCAACATTGAAGTGATGAACACATTAATGCATCATTAATTATAATCTAGTAATTTAATATATGTATAATTCTGAAATGGGCCATTCTGCATAATGAGTACTTTTGGTATATATTTGGATGCCAATAAAAGTATTCAGGACTTTTACTTGTAAGAGAGTATTTATACACTGTTATTACTATTGCTTAAGTAGAAGATCTGTGTACTTGCTCAAACACTGCATTTGGAGGCTGAACGCTGTGATAGTCAAAAAAAAACTAATTTTCAACGAAACAAGTTGATTTGAATTGAAAAGATGCTGAAGTGACATCCCCACACGGACAGATTTGGACCTTTAGGGCTCAATAAGGGACAAAAAGTAGTTAAGATTCAGATGTTGCAGCGTTCATCTCAGGAAGTTTCATCATGAAGCGACACAATAAGGTATTTTACCTCCTCAGATGTAAACCTGTCTGCCTGTGTCATCAGTAGTTTCTGTAATCTGCAAAAAGAAAGAAACGGAAGTATTTAATTTCTCAAAGTGATGTTTCTCAACCTTTAAAACACACTTACACTTACTCGTCTCTGTGAATGAAGCCTTTGGCGTTGGGATCGAACACTTTGAAAGCGTTTAAGATGGTGTCTTCTGGGTCTGTGCCTGCACACACACACACATGAAGACACCTGTCAGTAGCTCAGTGTTGCGTTCAGGTGTTACTTTTCTCTTTAGTATCACATGAGTTCTGCTTCCATCCATTTTAACATTTTACTTTAACACCTCACACAGCAGGAAGCACTTTATTTGTGACTTTGCGACATTTCCACTGAAGTGCAAATTGAAAATACGCATAAAAACAGGATGGAACCGTTTTATGTAACTTCCTCTTACTTCATAAGCAGTGAAACGCACCATTTCTCAGTTCAACACGCTATTGATGCAACCTGTCTTGGTTCTGGTATGACCAGTAGCGTATGGTGGCTAATGTTAGCAAACTACAGTATATTCATGTGTAACTGACATTGTAAATATAACACTCTTGTTCCTGTTCAGGCTTTTGGGAAATCCACTCCAGCTCTTTCTTGCTGAGAGTCACATGTTCAGATTGATGCCGCTCTCACGTCTGCGCAGCGAATTTTAGGCTACAGCCAGCACCTGGTTAGCTTAGCTTAGCACAAAGACTGGAAACGGGGAAAGTGGTCGCTAATTAATGCATTGTTTGATTAAATTCAATCAAAAAGCTCAACTGTGGTTTTATGTTGGCTCATATGTTGGACTATTTCTTGGTATAGTGACTTCATGGCTGTGATGTCACGATAGACAGCTGTGAGTGTGCTGTGATTGGTTCAGGCAGGTGTGTGGGCGGGGCCTCGATCAGTACTTTGCAGACTCTTACTACAAATTACATCACCAGCACAACATGGAAGCTCCCATATGTGGGATATTTGGCTTCCTTTTTGCACTGTGGCAGGAAGTGGAGACGCGTCGGCCATCTTTATGTTCAGTGTGTGGTCTTAACATGTAAGGGTGGCGGAGTTCCTTCTTTAAGGTCCTCACCGTGGAGCTTTTCTCCGAACAGGTTGAGGAACATGGTGAAGTTGATGGGTCCCGTGGCTTCCTTCAGCATGTCTTCCAGTTCGTTGTCCTTCACGTTGAGTTTACCTGAGGAAACGTCACACACGTCGTCATCACAGCCACATCATGTCTGAGTGATGGATTCGCCTAGAAGACATTTATAATCTGAGCTACAAACCCAAAGACGCGTATGTGTCCTTGAGATCTTCTTTATCAATGAATCCGTCCCGGTTTTGGTCGATAAGCGTGAACGCCTGAATTAAGAAGACAAACTTGTGTAAGTGCGAGATGAACACTTTAAATGATTGTCTCGTGAGCGTGACGTTACCTCTTTGAACTCTTGGATTTGAGTTTGTTCAAACATGGAGAAAACATTGGACGAGGCTCTCTGAGCTCTTTTGGCGCCTCCTTCCTTCTTCTTCGTCTTTCTGCTCGCCTGAAACATCGCATGGAATTATTATATTACTGAGTCATCATGTGAATGGTTTGATAAAGTCAAAGGAACAGCACTGAATGAGTTAAACTCCATGTCTGTATCTGTGGTATATTACAGATGATATTACTGCATTAACACACAGTACGTATCACTTTAATGTTGCAATGGAAATGGAATCATTCAAATATATCTGCAGATCTGAAGAATGTCTCGGCGAAGAAGAGCAGCTTGACGTTTCAGACATTAAACATCTAACCAGAAAGAGTCAAAGACATTTTACTGAAATAAAAAAGCATTTTGAACTGTTGTTGAAAGGAGCTCCACAAATAAACCTTCCTGCCCGACGAGAGGAGCCTTTAATTCATCATATAATGAGCCTGAAAACCTGGACTGGACTTCAGTCTCACCTGAATCAGAAGGCAAAGACAGCTTTATTTATTTACTGTCATAACTCCAGCCCACTCCTGCCCCCCCACCTGCTCACCTGTTCCACCTGCAGGACGCAGTACTGTACAGTAATGAACTGTAACTAACTGCAGCTGACTAACCAACAGCTTGTTAACTTAATCATGTCATTTATAATTCAAATTGCAGTATAAAACCAGTCAAACAGAATGATTTGAGCACCTACCATGTCTCCTCCTTGCTGTGCGTGCTGCTGCAGTCGGTGTGTCTAATGGTTTGGGAGCAGAGAGTTTAAATACAGCAGCTGTCTGGGATGCAGGGGGGGGTGATGATAGTCAGGATGAAGAGGGCTCTTCGGGGACGAGTGGGACCCCCCAAGCACTGCAGTTCCCCTTACATGGGCAGGATGTTTGGTAAAACCCTGGTTCTCCGGAGACCCAACAACTGCTGCTGCTGATCAAAACCTTTTAAAGTGTTTCTATTTACAGTGTTTGACATTAGACACGGCCCATCCCAGCAGACAGTCATCTTTGTTTCACCAGCAGGAAGATGGAATGTAACGTAAGAGCATGTAACATCAAACATAACACACAGTATTAAAGCGCGTTGCCCCCGAAACGTTTTAACATCAGATTAACGTCCATCGCTGAGCAAACAGCCATCGATGCTTCATGTTGCTCTGCTGAACATCTGTTGCTGAACATCAGGGCTCCGCTCTCCACACGTGGATCAGTTATACAGATTATGATGTCTACTTATACATGATCAAATAGAACACAAAATAAAAGTTTGTACACTAAAAATGGATCAAACCAAATGTACTTTGAGGAAGTCAACTCAAGAGTCAGAACACGTGGCCTTTTATTTGACATTAAAAAGGGATATTTGCACAAGAATAAAGCTTATTCAGTGATTTACTGCAGAACGGAAATGTTGCTGAGAGTTTAGTAAGGGTTCATTTCCACAGTAGCTTTGTGATTTTCACTTAAAGGTCTCCTGTAAGTTTAATATCTGATGTTTCAGAGTGATCAAAGTGTGTACAAAAAAGGACACTTACTGTATGTCCATGAATCTGTTGCCCCAGTGCATGCTGGGAGAGCTCCCAACACCCTACCTCATCACGTGATCGGCACTCAGCCAATCACATCAATGCTGATCATGCTTTCTACTCATTTTGCCCCATTTATTCATTTACACACAAACACGTGTTTACTTGTATTAATCATGTTTCCGTCAGCAGCAGCTCTGAATCACAGATCAAGTGTTTTATAAGCACATTTGGAATCAATTGTACTTCATTTATTTATTAAGTGTCCATTAATATAAAAAGTCAAACAATTTGCCAAAAGTAACAGAACTTCACAAGACTATTTTAATAAAAATAATAATAATAATGTAAGAGTTATAGTTCTCTGTACGAAAAAATGGAAGAGTCTGAATATTGTGACTTTCAAGTTACAAAACATATATTTGTCAGCTGATGTTAAACATCCTGTATTTGAAGCAGTTTGATCTGTGTCCACATGGCGGCGCTATAGTCATTCTACTCGTGTTGCGTTCACATGCCATCTAGAAATACAGCACATATGGAGTTGAATTAATAAGGAGCCTCGGTGGCCAGCAGCAGGATGTTGGCAGCTTTCTGTTCATCCAGCTGAAACGTTTCTGTGCAAGCTGAGTCCTGGACTCTGACAGACCAGGTTCCAGACTCTGACAGACAGATCTAACAGTTTTACGGTTCTGTATGCGGTGCAGGGATTTCACTGTGATGCATTACGAGTCAGCTGAGTGCACTCTGGAAGTCGGCATGCAGAGGACCTGACAAGCAGCACTTACTGTTACTAAAACTGAAGCCTTTTTAATAGAGACGCACTCTCCCACTCATTTGTGTTTTCATGGAAACGGATCCATGGATCTGCAGGGCAAGCCAATTCTGAAAGGTGACATTATTTTTAAAATGCTGTTTAATTTATTTGTATATATATATATATTTATATATAATGCCAAATTAGAGGCTGGGTTTACTTATGTAGAACTTTCATCTCCTATATAACAAGTACTGGACACTTACAGCAGGGCAACTTTAAATCGCAACATTTGGGAACTGAGTCTGGTATAAAGAGGAAAAACATGCTCAGACCCACAAAACAAGATCTACTCAGAAACGACTTAAAAGACCATTATTAATATTATATTTGTGTTGTAGTAAAATACTGTACTTGTGTAGAGGTTTGACATACTTGTACTGACTTGTGAATTGAGGGAATACTGTAGTTTTTAACTCCATTTATTTAGACGGCTGTACTCAGGTTACGTTACAGATGTCATTCGTGAAAAGTACATTTAATCTTACTGTTTGCATCAAAATATATTTAAAGTCCAAAAAGTAAAAGGACTCATTATGCAGAATGGCCCATTTCAGGATAATATATATATTATATTATATTATTGATATTCATTAGTGATGCATTCATGTGTCCATCACTTTATTGTTGCAGCTGGTCAGTTTGCTAACATATAGTCAGCTGGCAGCTTGTAGCTTTGACAAAGTATTTCCTTTTCCATACAGCCAAGTACAAGTACCTCTGAACTGTAGTGCAGAACGCGAGCAGCTGCTTTGTGTATGTTTCGTAAAAGTCTAACAAACCTTTTGTTCATGAGCTTCTCCATGAAACGTGGAGTGTGACTGCAGACAGTGAACTCAGCAGCCTGTCAATACTACACTACCCACAACCCCCCGCGGCGAGCCATGTTGTAGGAAATCCGTCTGCGGCGGATTATTGTAATCCGACAGAGGGACTGGACGACACATCGGATCGGGTCTAACGCAGCCGAGCCCAGCGGCCTGGAACAGATGCACCGCGTCCGAGAAAACAGGGCTGAAGTGGCGGTGTGAGCTGCCGCGCCGCTGCGCTCCTGCAGGCAGTCATCGGCGGTGACGGGCCGTTTCCTGGACCAGGCGACTCCTCTGACAGACACTGACAGCGGTTTGGCACCAGCGCAGCGCGGAGGAGAGAGGAAAAGCTGCCATTTGTTCGCCGCAGCGAGCTGCCCCCTTCTCCCTTCCCCCGTCAGGTTGAGCTCCCGCCCGGCTCGGCTCGGCTCGGCTCGGTCGCCCTGTCCGCGGAGGGAGCCGCCGCTGCTTGACACACACGCAACTAGCTACCGCGGCTAGCTCACTCCAGCTAGCGCGGCTAGCGAGCTAGCTAGCTAGTGAGGAATTTACCAAGTTTAGCCAGGATTTTAGCAAATTCTCCGGCCCGCAGCCCACAAGGAGGGAGGATGTCGGCGAAAGAGCCAAACAAGCTGTCCACCACTGAGCGACCCATCAAAGGTACGTGACGTTTACCCCAGAAAATGTAGCTCTTCGGTGCAGGAAGTGAACGGAGGCTGCTGCGGAGCTAGTTGGCTAAATGTGAGCAGGGCAGCTTAGCGCGCCGCTGGATGTCGAGCCAGCCGCGCTAACAGTTAATTTCCTCGGGTTTTTGTGTGTGTGGAGCCCGGTGCTACTACCGCCTCCCTGCCCGGGCACGTTAATAAATCCAGCTGCCCGGAGCGCCAGATGTCAGCTATGCGTTTGACATTCAACTGTTAGCGCACAGCTGGATCCTGGTTCCGAACACAGCTGGATCCTGGTTCCGAACACACCTGCACGGACTCGAGTAGCAGTTAGTTTATCTGCCAGTTAACGTCGTGCGATGGAACATTTCATGGTTGTAAATGTAACGCTGTAGTTGGATGGGTGTGCGTGCGTGTGTGTGCGTGTACTGGCCTGAATAAGACAGCCCGTCCCAACAGCTGTTTTTAGGAACAGAAACCGACAGTCCAAGCAGCGGTGCAACATGTTTCAGCTGAAGTCGATTAATCGATGGAACATGTGGCTGCAGCGTCTCAGAGTTTCTCAGTTTTCTGTCTTTGTGAACTGATGTCTGTGGTTTTCCTGACATTTGACAGACAGTCAAGTTAGTTGATCAGAGAACATGTTCAGCAGGTGAATGGATGATGATTCGTCTCCTGCCAGGATGCCTTGTCCTGACACTCATCGTCTCCTCGAGCTCCCCGTCGTCACCGTTTCTGACACCGGTGTTGCACCAAATTCTGTCGCCCATCGGCTCCTGTGACCCAATTAGGCATTTCCTCTGCAAACGTTTCAGCAGCTGTTACAAATAAAAACCGTGGCCTCAGTTTGTTTAGTTTGCGTGACATGTTTTGATAGCAGCAGAAAGTGACACGTACAGGTGGCTGCAGCACCATCAGCTCACCTGTCAGCTCAGCACTTGATGCTCGCTCTGTTTCCTGTCTCAGTAGGTTGGTTCAGTTTGTGCAGCTCAGGGACGGGGGGGGGGGTTCAGCCTGTTACAGCAACTATTTTATTAGTTGTTGACACAATAAACATTTATTTTCACCAAATCATAATTTCTGTTCTTTAGAATTATTCCACAGTCCACGTACCCCGTGTGGGTCCACGTGCCACTGCTTGGACATCACTGTCCTAAGCCCAGGGTTTTCAGCCTGTTTTGATCTGCGGACCAGCAAGCAAATCTCGCCGACCGAGGAGGAAGTGGGTGTGGGAGGGTGTCAGAGTTTTTAAATGATAGCATCTGTGAGGCCCTGCACGCTCATTCAGAGTTCCTGCTTTACTTCCAGAGAATCCAGAGAATGTCAGTATGTCTGACAATCCCAATCTGGTCACATGGTCTGGTTCTCCAGTCGCCGAATATCACGTGACCCCGTGGACGTAGGAAGTGATCAGTTTTCATAAAAACCATCAATTCATAAAGTCAGTTTAAGCTCGTGATATGTAGGTGTAGTACTCATGTGTTTGATCTATGTTGGTAACACTTCCTGCGACTCGTCAACACACCATCATGGAGGACAAACCCCTGCACGGCATGAACCACCAGCAGATAGAAGAAGTGGCTGATAGAGAAATCCTACCAGTGGCTGGAAAAGGCTGGACTGAAAGACAGCACAGAGGCAC
>JAVQJF010098935.1:0-12155 GCA_036023855.1 Gadopsis marmoratus | reverse complement strand
AGAGAGAGAGAGAGAGAGAGAGATTCAAGTCCAGAAGAGCTAGAGATACAAAACGATAAAACAGGCAGCAAAAAAGGGAGAAAATCATACAAAATAAGTGCAACGGTAAACTAAGTATTCATCCCCCAAACACTGGAATCCCACTCTTGGCCAGTTGGTGGCATCTATGTTTTGTCCTTCAACTGCAGCTGAAACTCCCAGAATGAAACAGTTGAGATGAATCAAGTCTGATAAAACCTGATATGTGGCGTCTAACGTGATGCACACGATGGATAAACAAATGGATGAAAACTAATTAATTGTCTTCCCCTCCTACTTTGGGGAATAAAGTGATTAGGTTAAATAGAGCAGAGGAGGTCGTCATGAAGAGTAAGCGTTAACACAGAGGGTCAGGACCAGAGTGAGACAAGACGAAAGTGAATACGAGGAGACAGTGAGTCACAGACGAGCACGCAAGAGGGGAAAAAAATGTTACGCGAGAGGAGCAGAGTCCTGAATGTAAAATGTAGACAAACAGAAGGGATGGGGTGGAGGGGGAGAAGGGAAAGGGCTTTCACGAGGTGAAGGAGAGGTAAGGGAGGAAGAGTCAAGGCTTTGTTTTTCGTCAGGATGTAGGTTGTTTTCCTTTGGCACACAACACCCATTTATTTCTATTGTTAAGATAGTTTGTTTCTGACCTCCTGGTTGGGGCCTTGCAGACAACAACTGCCCTTCATCTCAAACTGGCTGTTCATGAAGTAAGGAGGAATTTAGGAAATTAGGGAGAAGGCTTTGATTGGATTTTAAAACCTTTGGGCCATGCGTTGTCTTAAGCTTACAAAGAACCATTTCTAATCGCAATCTAAGAGAAACAAGAGACAAAAGAGCAAGAAACATAGACCAAAGTCTGAAAATGTATTAATATGAATGTAGAACATGATGTAAGTATAGCATATGTCCATATATCTGTGCACATTTCAAAGAAAAGCATGCAATTATATCAGACAGAGGCCCAAAAACAGGGAAGTTTAAGGTTTATCAGAGGGAAATAGCAGGGTGGGAAGATGACTGGAAGATAAGGGACATAGGTAAAAGGAGGGAGGGAGGGAATGAGGAGGAGGAGGAGAGAGTGAGGGAATAGAAAGGGAGTTCAACCACGTTGTCATTTTAGTGCTGCTGATGTAATCCCTAAAATTAGCAGCAATAACAGCCGCAGATAGTGCCCCACTGGTACACTGCGCTGCCCGGCGTACTGTACTCTACACATACTAATGCACATCAAGATGTCTGCAGGGATTTCAAAAGCCAATTTTAAGAACAACATTTAAGACCAATGTTAAAAGAAAGACAGCTTACAGACGACCTATTACACTGCTAGTAAGTTCTGAGAACGCAAATGCCATGCATGTGAAACACTGTGAAATTCTCTTCAGCAAAGCAAATACACTGAATAAATGTCTACATTAATATCCAAGAAGCGACACGCAGTTAAAAAAAAAATACTGTCATTTCATGTTAAAAAAATACCACCATGTACAACTAAGTCAGATAATTAATTTCTTATTAAGTCTTTTTCAGACTACATGCAGACCTGTGAACGTGTTTGAATGTGTGCTTTGTGCATCTGCAGCAGGGGTCCAGCAGGAGGGCTGGAGGGCTGCTGGGCGACTGGGGTCTGTGGTTTAAGTTGGTTATTTAAAGGCATCAACCCAAGACTGTGTTGAGTATTTTGAGCCTGAGTCACAATTTGAGGAAGTAAACAAGTCATTTATTTGCACATGATGTACTAGAGCCACCTGTTAGGATGAAAAATATTTTGGTCTTTTTGGCCTTGTTGTTTGCTTGTTGCCCGTAATCTTATCTATAGCTATCCCCTATTTTTCGTTTGTCCCCTTTTGCAGTAGGCACACGTGTCAGCCAGACTGTAGAAAAGCATAGACATAGCATCCTTTATGTAATCCATTGGTTTCTGCAGGTATTTTCTAAAGCGTGAGTTGCGTTTGACTGCTCATTGCCTTCTCATGAGTTGTTTGGAGGCAGGAAATCTAACCTTTTGCGCACAAGTGGCAACCTGTACTGCTTCGTTTGAAAACATGGCACACCTGTCAGGCAAGCAAACAACAAGAATGTGAATTAGAAGTGAAAAGGGATGGAAAAAGAATCAACAATTCGTCTTAAAATGTTTTGTCCAACACCCCTTTTTGCCTATTTCACTTTAAGAAAAAAACAAACTTAATTTCTTTGGCACTAATAATAAAATTGGAAATTGGATCAAAATTAAAATCATTCTAAATCCAAATTATTATCACACCGGTGTGATGGGGTTCACGATCAGAAAAAGGCAACAAACGGTTTGTCACCTCGCTGATCACAGTCAGAGCAAGTTAAAATATTGTCATATACATTTAACCCTAGTTCGATCCATTCCTCCACTACCTCATTCTCTGATCCTCCTCGCTCGCTCTCATGTCTTAACCTTGCCTTTCTCTCACCCCATCCTTCCTGCCTCCCATTAAATCACCATCTGACCTTCCTACAACCTTCACCTTCATGCCCCATCCTTCCATCCCCGTACCTCACCACCCCTTCTGCTGCTCGCCCACTCATTTTCTTTATTACCCGTCAACCCCCATTATCTTCCAGTGTTCATTTCACCTTCCATTCTCCTCCCTCAACCCTTCCTCTCCAACTCTTGGTCCATCAGAGCTCCTCACACCTACATCCAGTGTTTCTCCCTCCACCAAGACACATTGTAATTTCCTTCCATTTCCATACCTCGTTATCCTCACTCATCTTTATGTTAACATTTTATATAATTGTTTAAAAGTTTGCTTCTCATTCTCTTGAACTCATCTTCTACGTCTCCCCCATCATTTTACTCCTTCCTCCCACCATCCTCTTTGCTTTTTTTTAAAAAAGGTTATTCTCATGACATCTCTGGTTCACTTGACATAAGAGGATGAAAGGAGAAACGGGCTAAAAAAGGGAGAGGACGTTTGACAAAAGTCGAAAATATAGATCAAAATAAAGTGCCATTGCCAAGTCAGGGCGTTCTTTCTTTGGCTGCTGATTCACCTGAATGCCGACAGGTTAATCGTTGTTAATCCCTTTAGATTGGTTCTAAATTTTATGGGTTGACGAAACTCAGAATAACAAAATCATTAGTCAGGTCCATCCAAATGTAGCACACATTTTAACAGAGAACAGCGGAAAGTTGCAGTCTCCTCACTTTGTTGCATTTCATTCATTATCCAGACTGCTTATCCCGAAGGGTCGCAGAGGCACTTTTATCAATAAACTGACATTTCCTACTCAGCCAAGTGTAAACACTTTTTTTGCGATGTTTCGGCTTTTTGACATTTTCATACAGTAGATGGGGTAACAACAGCGATGACAATGCCTGATGACTAATGAATGAAATTTTGCTGGTTACAAAAGAGAAACAAACCCCTTCCACAATAAGCTGGTTTCCGCCTGCCCTGTATGACCCAAATGTAATTGAGCAATTTAATACAGCTGCTAATCAATACCAATCTCTGGCTTCCATAACTCACTTTTTAGGCCATGATACCTTATCATCCTGCTGCTATCCTCATCACAGTGAGTATCCGTTAGAAATCTGTTCTAATTACTTGTTAAATGTGTATGTTTCTTGTGGAATATTGATTATAAGAACTGCTCAACAGGTCACCAAGTCTATTAGCTGATACTGGATCAGAAACCTGATACAGTTAAAACATTCACATAGTTTACTTGACATAATTTGCATCAGTAAAACTAGAAACTATCATGGTCAAATATCCAATAACGCAATAGGGGGGAAATAATAGCTATAATAATGCAGCTCTTTCTGAGTGAAAACATAAAACTTATATAATATGGCATTTGTTATTATTTTCCTCCCTCCCCCATCTCTCCCTGGGGCCCCTGTTTGGTCTTGCAGTGGCTGAGCTGGCTAGAGGCCCTTGGGGTTTAGCCGGCCCCACCTGCATTCTGATAGAATGGGACCAGATAAGCTACAAACTGGATTCATTAAAGCAGCAAGGGGCTTTAAAACATATGTAGCCCGGAATGTTTAAACTCTACAGAAGCACAGGGAAGATGAACAGCAACACAGTCATACTGTGTGCATCTGCATTTAAACACCCAGCTGAAAAGTACTGAAAAGCCAGGCACACCCAAGCACTGCAGAAAATAGTCACACGCACAGCACACGTGCAGTATTACCAACACTTAGGTTTTTAAAAACACTCTCACACACACACACACACACACACACTAATGACAATGAAAATGAAGCCAGGAATATTACGGGAAGGTTAACAGCTTCATCATTACATGAGGCCAAGCAAAACTCTAACACCAGTGAATTCATTCCAACACAATCAGCACAGGAAATTGACTTACAGTACAGTGGCTGGTGCGCCACAGATTTCCCAGGCAAGTTTGCCGTTTAACTGGCCTTTTTAACATGAGGAGGCTCGGAACAACCAATTTTACCTGCCAAAGTGGCCGGCAGCGACAAACGTCACAGGCCAAGTCACATTTACCAGAATGATATGATAGTTCAAAAACAGCAATAAAGCAAGTGCGTCTTCCCATCACCTCATCTCGATGACCTTCAAACCTGAGGGGAGGTTAAAAGATGATGCAAAAGACAAAGTACTTGTATGAGTCACACCTATGACTTGCCCACTGCATGATGAACGCAACCTCAGATTTAACCCAATTGTAAGCAGAGGCGTTACGAGTAACTTGAGTAATGTCACCACATGACGAGCACAAGCTCATCAAATTGAGCTAATATGATACCACCAAAGACAGCATCATCAAGGTACAGTCACTGCTAATGGCTCCCTAAAAATAAACTGGTATTATGTGAAATAAGAGTAAAAATTTATGTACAGTCAGCATCTATTTTGTTTTGAGGTAAGTGTTAAAGCTACAAACACCACATGCAAAC
The DNA here is from genome assembly GCA_036023855.1 of Gadopsis marmoratus. NCBI lineage: Eukaryota > Metazoa > Chordata > Actinopteri > Centrarchiformes > Percichthyidae > Gadopsis > Gadopsis marmoratus. Next base: position 7,213 of record JAVQJF010098935.1, on the reverse strand, counting down.
ACACACCAAGTAAGCTTCTATATCTAGTTATAAGAATGAGAAATACCTAAACGTAAGACATTTTCGGTCAGATCCAGCTAACGTAAGGTGCTAAGCATTTAGTGTCACAGGGAGGTTGCCGGCTTGTTGACAGAGGGGCCTCAGCTGTTCTCTCTGGTAGTGGTTCTGCTTATCCTACTTACTACCAATAGTGTGAAACCAAGTTTTGAAAATGAGTACAAACCTACCACTGTCGCCGCAATTTTGCAATGTCACCTAAATGTATGCATGTTTCCTTTGGTTACATACTATACAGCATCTGTTTAAATGTTTAAAACTGTAATTGTGTATATTACGGACATGTGTGGATTACCAAACTGGCCAACCAAATAACCAGGTTATTAACTTTGCATGTTATGTTGCATAGTCAAAGGGCTTAGTCGTTCGTGCCAACAGAGCCCAAAACGTCCTACTAAAAAACTAAGGAATAGCCAAAACATTAACTTTGAAGATGTCACAAGAAATTATACATTTTAAGTGAGTTAACTTCTGTGGGGAGAAATCCCATAAACTAGTGCAAAACAACAGAATTAAATGCTGTCTAACAACTGCATGGCTTACAGTAGTGTTTTTGCAGGGCATGGCGGGATACTCGAGGGGCTGTTTATGCATCTGTGTCCAGGGGCCCATTATGTCATAATCCACCTATGATTACAGAGCTAAAGGAAAGATGCATATTTTAACATACACAATAAAGGATGTTTTACAAATTAAAACATCGTAAATATGGGGATTCTGGCTAAAATCGTTCTGTTCTTGGTGGTGCACTACAGCCGCCGTGCAAACTAGCGGTTAGAGCAGTCAACTATAAACTACTGACAGTACACAGCGTCCTTCATCTAAATTGTTCTTGGTGAGTGGTAGGAAGCGAGGGAATGATTATAAAGAATATTTAACCATCAATGTCTGAGCCCAGATGTCTGTGGGGCACCTGCTCACCGCTGTTTAGGAACAGGTTTATTGCAAAGATGTGATTTGTTGTTTCCTGTGTGAGAGATCTCCAGTGACTACACACGTTAATGTGGGCAAACAGGACATGTCTACAGTAAAGAGAAAGTAGCTTTCACCAACCTCCCCCTCTGCCCAAAGGAATTTCATTACATGTTCACCGGTGGCTGAAGCTTTACGTTTGGAAGGTTTACACACTTAACACATGTGTGTCCCAGGGAAAACAGTGCAGTCTGAGTGTTTGGGGGGGGGGGGGGGAGAAGCAAACGTGAGACGTCTTGCCTTGAGACACACAGGAAGCTAGCTAACCACAGACGTTGCAAGCTTCCGGTGTGTACCGCCGACACTCCACTGCTTCAAAACGGCAGAGGATGCTGCTTCATGGTCTGAACGTTTCCACAAGCACGTTCAATACAAATCTAGATACTTATAACAGAAAGGGCTTCGCACAGCAACTAATGAACCCTGAAAAAATATTCCAAACAAATAACTGTTTGTATGTAAACATGGGTGTGTCTATATTCCCATGGTGCATAATTACCGGGATTGTCTCTGAAATGCCAATGTATTAAATTTGAATTTAGCACATCTTGGATCACTTGGACAGATTAAACATCACTCCTTGCTGTTTTTACTCCAATGTTATTGTAGTGCATACTGAACTACCCTGTGCAGGTGGCTGAACCTGCTCCATGTTAAATTAATGATCCTGAGGTGCCATGGAGCAGCCTGGCTGTAAAAGACTTTAGAGCAGGTTTCCCTCTGCAAGGCAAATGAGGTGATGGGTTAATCTATCTGGGTTTGCCCAGTGAGAGAAAGACAGTAACCCATAGAGGCATCCGATGTCTTAATGAAGTGACTTTCTCTGTGTGCATATGTGCGTTGTCCTGTGCCGTGTGTACGTGTGTTTTTGGTATGAGTCTGAGTCATTAGTGAATCCCAGTGGTCTGTATGGATAGTGAGCGAATGCACAGGCTCTTCTGTCTCTCGCCCCGCTGGAAGGGGATTCAGGTTTCTGGATCAGTGGGAATCAATCACAACCAGAGCTGCCTCAGAGGAATAAAAGATGTCAAAAAAATAAAAATAAATAAAGCTTGATCTAATAAGCAGTTTGCCTTTCTCTGTCTCTGAAAATTTACAAAAATAAATCCAGTGGGCCTCCTCGGTTTTTTTCTTCTTTTAGGTAGCTGTGTTGTCCTTTATTCTCTTCTCAAGATACAAGAAATTACACATTTTCTTCCCATTTCTGCACCATTCCTTGGACTCGTCTCAGTTCATAGCATCAAGATCTGTATTCACTCCAGGGCGAGCCATTAAGAGAGACACACACACCAGACACTAGTGCACACCAATGATAATGGATTACTGATATCATTATGGTTTAATAAGGCCTCTAAACAACGTACTCTGATCCACTGCCAGAAAAACAGGTCTCTTTCAGTGTATATATGTGTGTGTGTGTGTGTGTAACATCCACTCATTACCATTATATCATCACAAATAGTCACCCCCCCACCAGTTATTCCAGAGAGGGGATGTGTTTAATTGATCAATCAATCAGCATTTAAGAGAACAAATTTACCTTCATCTGACACAGTAGCAGACACAACACTTGAACTTGAAAAGTCTGAACTCTCATGAACCTGAACTCTCATTCAAACACGTGCTTCACCAATTTCTCGTGATTATTCTTGCAGAGACATATCTCAGCATGCTAACATTCAGACATATAGTCAACGGATGTAAAAGTTCCACATTTTACTACAAGGCTATGTCATTGCTGTGTGATTGCAGCTGGAAAAATGCAAACATTTGAGCTCTCTTTGCCATAGGAAGGTGCAAAGAAAGGACTGGCACATAGCAAGCTGCAAAACCAGAATCATTGTATTGTATATTGTCATGTATTTATGTTGGGTTTTTTCGTCTGTTACACTTAGTGCTACTATGTCCATAACCTAAAAATAACGCTGTCAAGAGTCGTCTCCAAACCTGTCTCTGTCCTTGTTGTTGTTCCCAGCATGCATCTGTTTATTCCACAGTTAGCCCCCTTCCTATCTGCCACCCACAGTCTCATGTGCATGTGTGGCAGCCTCAAAAGTACCCGCTTTTTCCAACGCCGCCTGTTTCTAAACAACAGGTGCTTGTATCAGGAGTGACACACATTCATGCACACACAAACACACATCACCAGAAAAAAAAAAAAACCAAAAAACCCTGACAGATGTGGAAACACTGAAAGGCAAAAGATGGAGGGTGGAGCAGAGATAGACCTAAATGTAGGCAAAGATACATTTTGTATTTCCTCCTTCCTGGTTGTTGACATAATCCTGAAGACATGAGACATCAGCAGAAACATGAAAATGGAAAAGACAGTAACAAGATACAGTCATAAAGGGACAGTATGCAAACTCTGCAAAAATGTAAAATGGGTACAGTCATATCATGTCCTGCTAATCTATATTCTCATATAATAAAAGAAAGTGAGCATGTCAATGTTAAGGGCCCCATTCAGCTACTTGACAATACATGTCATGGCACTATGATCTCTTGTATTAGGGATATTTTCTTTTTGCCAAAAATGTCTCTAGCTCACCCAGACATCCAATCTTGCTCAAATTTAATGCAGGACTAATGTAATTCTCTGTATTTCCATAACATTTGCACTGTTCCACTTGTTCCTGCTTCTCGTAGTGCTGCGCTAGCACACCGGAGTGGTTAGCCTTTACATAATAAATGCAGTCACAAAAAAGAATGCGGTGTGATTCAGCGACGCTGAAGGCTAGAAATGTAATTTAAAAAAGTGGAACAATCACCGAGAGACTACAGAGGCACGTAGGGTCGGCAGAGGACACTTTAAGCTCTCCATTAAGCCCCTATGTAACGCCCCAGGGAGCTTTGCACGAGCTGGGAAAAGTGTGTATGTAAGCTAAGTGCTGAAGTTAGTGTGTGTGTGTGTGCGCCATTGTGACTGTGTGTGGCAAAACGTGGCTTGTGGCGATTAGTCAAAACTGTAACTGACACACTGTTGGCCCCAGTGATGCTATCAGAGGGAGGGAAATTCAACTTCATACAAAGAACACACACACACGGTCAGTTTCAATACTTTTCTTACACAAGCAAAACTCCTGCCACAGTATCAAGCAGCTTTAAGTGAGACCTTGTTTGTTTCTCCCTTCAAAATTCTCCTTTTATTGCATTGAAACTGTGAGTGACATTATAATGTTGTTGGCGTTTATCTCACTCAAAGACATCGACAAGGATGTTCAGTACCCCTGGGCAATACGTATAAGATTTCAAAAAGCTTTTTCCACCTGTACTTTTGAATCTTCTTCACCACGTTTTTAATCTAACAAATGACAAAACTTTGATAAGATCTTTGCAGATGTAGACCATGCACTAGTAGTAACTATTATAGCAAGAGTAGCAGGATTAGGCAAATAGAAGCTGAGGAGCGAGGACGCTTTCCAACACGTGTCATCTGCTACTGCTGAGAATTCTACCAAGACTGTATTTTAAGAACCTCTGAAAACAGCCTATTGTTGATAAAACATATAAACCTACCAGCTGTGTATGTTCAGTAAAAGAAAGCAAATGTTAAGGGAAGCGTAACTGCGTTTGGATGAGCTCATACTATGGAAGTTGCTTACTGTTTGACATTAATCATTAATAATTGTACGCGGAAACAACATTCCTCTCACAACTGCATCATATAAATAGTAAAGAGGGTTTGCATTAGCATCTGCTGCTAGTGGTGGCGTTATTCCTACCGTATTGTAGCCTGAGGGTTCTTGGCCGTCTGTGATGAGTTCCCGCTCTCCCCTGGGGTTGACCCTCCTGAAGCGCCGCCTGGACCTACGTTGGGATCCCTCTCTCTGCAGAAAGCCATCATCCCCCTCGCTGCCGTTATCCACCTGCAATACAGAGTGAACACCCTCCTCAGAATAGCAGCTTCTACGGGAACCTTCATGTGTGTGGGGACAGCTGGAAGACTGAGCCTCAGTGTATGAGACCTGAGAACGTAGCTCAGAGCTGCTGCGTCTCAGTGGCTCAGACTTTTGGATCTTTGGATCCGAGTTCAGATTTGTAAATTCCAAGTTCTGGTTCTCAGTTTCTGATATCTGGTTCTTATAATCCGAGGTTTGTGTCTTCAGTTCTGTTGAGTTCTGACGGTCTGAGTTGTGATCCTTGCATGTGTTCCCATCCTTTGTCCGTGACTCTGCTTCATTCCCTGGAGCTCCTGAGATCTGGCCCTGCTCTTCTGCTGGCTCCTGGTTGAACATCCAGTTCTTCCAGAGAGCCGAGAGCCGGTGCCAGCGGAGCACACTCATCCGGACGCAAGGACGGGGTCAGAGCAACACATAAAAGTAGGAAATATCACGGGAGGGGAGAGAAAAAACAGCAGGAAAACCCCTCTATACAAAAGATGAATAGAAGTGTTGTGTCCAAATTTTAAAATATGGTCCAAAGTCCTGAGGGATCCCGTAACATTACATCCTTTGCGGCATGAATCCAGAGAACGTCAAGAACCAAATTAAAATGAACAGACACATGGACCGACAAAGAGGACCAAAGAAAATGAGGGTTGTCTCTCTCTTTGTCTGAGATTTGGTGAGCGTTGTCGTCCTCTGTGGGCAGGAGAGTTCAAGATAAACTTCATCTGCTCAACACGTTGCATACTGACTCACATGCATGCTCTCTCTCTCTCTCTCTCTCGCACAGAGCATACACACTTGGCCCTCAGTTCCCTGCAGGAAACCGTAAATACACAAATATCCTCGCCAGGCAGAAAAAAAAAAAAAAAAAAGGAACAGCACCGCACACAGATTCCGGCCATTCAATTCGTTCCCCGTAGGCTTTTTGTGGCGTCCGTTGTTGCAGGAGGAATTTGTTTTCGCTCTCCATTGCATGAAGTTAAGTACGTCAATAGCCTTATTATGTCAGTAATGAAGATATTAAAATAAAAAAAATAAAAAATCCTAAATAAGCTAGCCAACCTTAAGAGAACACTTTGCTTCAGTTTTACAAGACGTGGACCAACTTCTCTTTAACTTTGTGTTTTTTTTCTTACCGCTAAACGCGTTATGATTGATAGTTTAAATATTAGTTTTGTGCTAGATAGAGCAGGAATACGGACAAAATATTCCAACTCTAACCCTTCCTGTTATGTTCTTTTCTTCAATATTCATTTCTTCCAAAACCTGCACTGATTAACCACTTTTATAACACTGTCAAACACATAATGGACAGTTTAAAAAAAGATTTGTTATTTGTTAACTGTTATAGTTATTCTAACTATGAAAGTTCTGTTGGCACAAAAGATAACACATTATAGGCTTCATTTACAGTTATAAAAGATCAAATGGCTAGGCGGGATTCTGTTATGAACTCTATCAAATATTTCCTCAATCTTGAACTTATAATGTGCTCAGTATCAAAGAGTAAGCTTTCGTCACAGTGAATGCACACAACAGTGGTTTTTTGTAAGTGGCCATTGTGTGTTTTCCCCCAAAGACCACAGATCAGTCATGTGTACTCACAGAGGTCTTAAAAATACAAACCCATGATTAGCCACAAAGAGTTATGTGACAACTGTGTTTGTGCGTTTGTGTTGAAAGGACAGTAGGAGAATATGAACCGACAGGCCTGAGAGGAAATTTGTGCTTTCTGCCTTCCTGTATTCCCACATGTGACACACACAATAACACCCATTATACCTAAAAAACCATGAAAATACTTCTTCAAAGGCAAACATCACAGAGCTGTTTGGCTGAAGACGATCTCGCACATCGATCAGACAACAGCTTTAAAATAAAATCTTAGAGAGACGATGGACCCAAAGATTTTCTGTCAGCGCTGAAATGGGACTCAATAGCTGCTGTGGGTTGAACTAGACAGAGGAACAACCTTATGTGGGGGAGTTCTGCTGTAATATACGGAATAACTACTGCATCGTGGGTAGTTTAGCTGTAATGGACTCCGAAACAAGTGCATAAGGGATAGTTCAGATATAAAATAGCAAGTAACAGTTGTAAAAGTGGCTGGTATTGGTATCGATGTGTCCCCTCTCACGGCAAAAAAAATGTCATCTCGCCGTGTTTTAACGAGCCTCATGGGACAGACTGCCGGAAGGTACTACGCCTGCAGTTCGGGGGGGGGGGGGGGGGGGGGTGTAGAGGGGCCCCGATGGCTGGGGGGGGCTGTGGGTTGTGGCGGGCGGTGTGTGTGG
>JAVQJF010098934.1:0-10906 GCA_036023855.1 Gadopsis marmoratus | reverse complement strand
AGACATAGACATAGACATAGACATAGACATAGACATAGACATAGACATAGACATAGACATAGACATAGACATAGACATAGACATAGACAACGACGCTACGCTGAACTAAAGGACTGAACACACTTAAATACACCAGACACTAATGAAGGGATAGACGACAGGTGCACATGAGGGAACAGGTGAAAGCAATACCACAATCAGGGGAAACATGAGGATGACTGAGACAAGACACAATCAGAAACCACAGGACAGACAACTGAAAATAGGAAACACCATCACACACACAGATGGGACATGACAGGTTCTCGTGGCGAGCACAGTTCAGGGTTTACTTTATGTAATATAAAGAAAAGAAATGTGGACCAAATGTAAACAAGCTTTTCATAAAAATCCCTCACAGTAATAAAGAACAGCTCAATAAAATATAAATGGTGTTTCACAATGAAATCTCCACCCAGATTCGATTTGACTTTTGTTTTTTGTTTTCAAATTGAATATCATGATGTTTACACACAAAAAACACTTTCTGGGTTTGTGGCCACTACACTAAAATTGCCACAGAGCCAGATCTGCATGTGCAATTTATGTTTAATACATAAAGTAAAATGAATGATAGCTAAATTCCATTTAGTTGAATCAGGTTCAGTGTCCTGGTATTGTGCATGCTAACAATCTCAAATGTTAAGCCATTAGGCAAACTTAGATTTATAATATTGTTCCTAATCATCAGTGTTTTACTGAGCCTACACTAGCATGCTGGGACATGTAAATACATGTGTGTTCAACACCAGTTTCTGCAGAATTATTTCGGAACCCATTCTATTCTTCCTGTCCTGTGATCCTACAGTGCTTATGGACCTTGCTCAACTTTTGAAGCCACAGCTGTGAATATTCATTTGATTATGGTGAGAACAGTGAAACATCTCCTCACCACAAATCTCTGCCCACAGCTCTTGTTGCCACAGCAACCGCAGCAGTCGTTCTTTAGACCCAGGAAGACCAGAGCCAGGAAGATCATCTGTCACCCAAACACACATACACACACACACACGCAATGTCCCACCATAATCATAAAGATATATGGTATTGTATAACTGGTTCCTAAACTTGCTATTTGTTGAAGCTGCACCAACTTTCACCAGGATTGACTAATCTTTGTGCAAATAAACCATCAGAATAATTTGAAAGATGGCTATTGGCTATTGTCTGATGATGATTTAACTTTTTATCAATCTCAGAACCCTAGAGATTATCTTTTATTAGCTTTTTAAAAAATGTTGTGCATTCAAGTCATCGTCAGGCAATAGCTGATGTGTTTTCCGAGATTGCTAATCGGACTGTAAACAATTACCGGCACACATAAGAGAAAGTCTAGGCCCAGATATCCGTTATCCAGATATCCGCTGGCTACACCAGGAGCCCAGAAACATTGCCCATTGCCCCACGAGGCTAAATCATCATCAGACAATAGCCAATGGGTTCCGAGATTGCCATGTACTGTAAACAATAAAGCAACTTTGGCAATAAACAAAAAGGCAACTCAGTGTTAGCAGAAATGAAAGACCTACCTCAAGCATGTTTGAGGTCTCTGCAAGCTGATTTATAAAGTGGTCCACTTATCCACTGCTTTATAAAGTGTTTATAAAGAAGTATAAAGCAGCAGAAAATTTAACTCAAGTAAAGTGCAAGTACCTCAGAATTGTACTAAAGTACAGGACTTGAAATGTACTTAGTTACTTTCCACCACGGTTCAGATCCTTCAAATACATAAAATGAAACACCATCATCTTTCAGGTATGAGTCTCCCATTGCGCCCAATTTGGAAGAAAACATGAGCTCACAGGTTCATCTGGTCGCCAGGCTATATGTGGTCTATAAAACATTCAAAGTGTGAAATCATGCCTATCATGTTTTTCCAAAGGCCAAGGTGTCGTGTTCAAATTGCCTTACCAACCGTCTACACCCAAAACTATTCAATTTACTATCACAAAAGCATAAGAAAACCAGCAAATATTCCCATTCAAAGAACTGGAACCAGTGATTGTCAGTGTCTACCTTAACATAGACCCGCCTTGAGACAAAAACCACCCTGCCACACAAAGGTTGTCAAATTGATTGAGAATAAAGTAGATCCAATGTACATATCATTCCTCAGCTGCATTATGCAATTCTGTATTTTACATACAGTTTCTCACAAATGTGGGAGTTACATTATAATACATTTCTCATAGAAATACTCACTGTATTCTCTACAGGAGCTCAAAGACTTCATGCATGTTGATGTGGATGTTTACTTTGTTTCTTTTGACAGTGAGCTGTAATTAGTATTAAGCACAACATCCTAGAATCTGTGATGGCAGGTGAGGTGATTATTGCCTGCGAAAGACCATAACATGCTTCTCATGTGTTGAAAGCATACATCCTGGAGAAACAATGCCGCTGCATGTTCTTCAATGATGACATTCACATTCTGACCTCCATGTTCTTCCCAACCCTTCGTGACGCGATGCTGCATGTGCTTGAAAAACACAAGGAGGACAAAAGTAAAGGCTGGGTGGTAAGGACAACTATTTATATATAATTCTTTCTGACAAGACAAACATTTATCTAAATCCCTTCTGCAGGATTTGTCAGGTTTAGCTTTAGGGTGGCACTAGAGGAAAGGTCACAAGGTAATTCGAATCAAATGTTTCATTCCCAATATAATTAGATGATTAGAAGTATGGAATATTTAAAATGCCTAAATAGGTTCAAATCAAATAAATCAAGTGAAATACAGTACACATTGAAATAATTTTCTTTTTATGTATGCAATTACTGTGTTGTAATTAAATGAAAAACACATGTTGAAAGTTATTTAGCTTTTTCTCTTTATAAATGAATGCATTGCTTCTGATTGAGACATGATTTTTCCAAACCATATTAAATCAAATCACAACACAGAAAACTACGAGGGCTGGAAGTAACAAAAATTAATTGATAACTATGGAGGTGATGAAGTGTTTGTGAATTAAAGAATAGTGATAAATTCTCAATTGATTTGATAAACTTGATTTACATTTTATTTGAAAGTGTTGCTCTGATAATCTATACTGTCTACCATTCATCAATCACATTACTCAAGTGGCATTTATAATTTACAGAAAGCAGTTTGTTTTGTCTTTCACAGTCAGTGGGTGTGGTTTCTGAATGACATTTTGAGCGAAAGCAATAAAACTTGCTTGTTGTAATGACAAATGTCAGTTTGGTATTGTGAATGTTGAATGGTAGACAGTATAGTTTATCAGAGACTGGAGTAGATAAAAGCCTGTGCGAGTCATCTTGTGTATATTATACTTTGTATTATAGTTTTACAACTCTGACACTTATTTGACTTTATTTGCAGATAACGGATACCAAAGTCTAAAACAGCAACTATATCCATGAACATCCTTTCAAAAAGACCATTCAACCAGAACCACACAGAATTGCTGTTAAATATACTGCACCATATAATCTACTGTACTCACCATACTACAACACTATATTTTGTATATTTAGTAAGGGAGTTTTCATCTAAAAACATTTTGTTGTTTTTAAACCATGTTTTGTTAAAAATCTACTGAAGTTTATTTGACATTTTTTCTAAATGGTCCAGTCTTTGTCACAGGACTTAACACTGTAGTATCCTTTTTCAGAGAGTTTCTTTGAGAAATTCAATATATTTTCAAGGTTAAATGAGGACACAAAAAGCATTTGATGTAACAGAGGGTGTTAAATGTATTGTCAGTCAAATGCATCTTAAATACTCTATGAATGTGACATGTAGATGGTGACAACCAGCCCTCACTCAATACTAGCTTCAGGTTTTTCAGAAACAATTATAATTTTTAAATGGTACCTGAATATAACCGCTACTCAGACTCAGATGAAGGAAGCTAGAGATGTTTCTGCACTTCCAATATTAAGTTTTAAAGAGAATAAACGCTTGTAAGTGTTAGAAGGACCTAAACATGATAGAGCTGTATCGACTAATCCCTGATAAAACAGGAAACAGTGTCTTGTAGTGTTTACTACACCAGACAGAAGGAAAACTGCATGTTTGTACCAACCATGTCTTGTGAAATTTTGACATCCATTGAAACACAAACTGGCAAACACCCATGAGAAGAATTACTACTTCAACCTGGGGACTTAAGCTTTGAAAGAACCAGACACAGCCAAGACTAACAAAATGTCAGGAACACATTTGGTCATTGCCAAGTGTCTTCTTACATAAAACCTGTTTTAATGACCAAATTTGAATGCCATTCAATGAATGTTAAAATGCTAATTGTTGTTCTTAATAATCTCCAAAGCAAATAAATGAATTGGTAGCCCTTCATCAGTCATATCAGACAAGGATGAGATGCAAATCTGCTGTTAAAAATTTATTGAGACATGGTTTGCATCTGTGAGTGTACATATGCGTGTAATCAGCTAATATATATACAGAAATATTTACCATACACTATTAAAAAAAAAAAGGGGGTCATTCCTGCTCTTCTCCAAGTCTATTGTATGTTCAGTGGGAAGTTCAGTACACTTAACTAAAATGTGCAGCACAAATACACATTTCCTTCGGGGCAGGTTTATCAAAATGAAAGTCCTACATCCTGTAACCCTGAGGTTTACTATCACATTATTCAGACAAGTGCTATGGAACACAATGACAGACTGTTGCACATTCATCGAGTTGGCAGTTTACTGATAATAAGGCCGGTAGCGGCCCTGATCTGGGTGGTGCGGTCCCGGCATCTGGCCCTGGGGGGGGGGGCCCTGCATTCGTGGTGGTGGGGGCCCTCTCGGAGCAGGCCACATCCCAGGACTGAGTCCTCCTGGCTGGGTGAATGGGGGACTGAGGGTGCCCTGGTCTTCAGGGAACTGCTGCATGGAGTTGGGGTTGTAATGATGAGGTGGGGGGGCATTGACAGGGGGGCCACTATGTTGTGGTGGAGGTCCTGGGGGCGGGTGGTTCATATAGGGGGGCATCTGGCCCATGATGTGCCCTGGTGGTGGTGTGATTGGTGGGGGAGCTGTGGACATTGGGGGAGGAGGGGCCTGGTTGTACACCATGTGTGGTGTCCCAGAGGCCTGGGGAGGATGCTGCATGGGGTGGCTGATAGGAGGCGGCGGCGGGGGAGGTGGGGGGCCGAAGTGCTGCTGTGGTGGCGCCATCATGTGGTGAGAATGGGACACTACAGAAGGCTGGCCAGGATAGTCCCCTGGGTGGTGGTGGGGTGGCTGAGCGGGGCCTGGCCCACCAGAGTGGGGTTCCCGAGAGGAAGAGGAGTCATCTTGGATGGGCACGGTGATGAGGTTGCTGTGTTTACGGGTTGTTACCGTGGCAATACGGAATGTCTCGGGACCAAGAGCGGAGGTCGGGGGCGGGCCTTCGTGAGCTGAAGGTGGGGGTGGCTGACTGTAGGGGTCATGACTGCTGTGCTGGAGCGGGTTGGGGAGGTGAACATGGTTCTTGGGCAAGTGAGGTGGAGGCACGCGGAAACGGTCAGCGACCTCGGATGCAGGGGGCAAGTGCACGGGATCCTGTCGGCCGGCGGAAGACTTGGCTGCCCTCATGTGGCGGTGGTTGACATGGGCCTGCAGATCCCGCTGGGACAGGTAGGTGCGCTTGCATCCTGGCACAACACTGCACATGTAGAGGGAACCGCGCTGGCACTGCTCAATGCGCTGCACTGGGTCTGTGCAGTTGTACAAAGTGAGGCTGAACAGACAGGGACAAAGGTTCAGTGACATAAAGCAGTAATAAAACACATCTGACCTATATTAACAAATGCTACATACCCCTTTCAGCAAAATACTGCTACATCAGGTTCAGTAAATATTTATAAACACCTGTGATTCACCACTCAGAATCTAGCACTTAAAAAAAAGTCTCCAGAAGAGCTCACCCAGGGCACATCTTTTCTCCTTTCTTCTCATGAAGCAAAGCACAGTCGTAGCAGAACACATGTTTGCAGGGGATCTAAAGAGATAGAGGGCATAGGTTACACATGAACATTTCTCTGCAACAGCCAGGAAAGAAAGGTCAGCTCAACTAAATACATACCATCCGTCCATATAGCTGTATAGGAAGACCACATTTATCACAAAAGTGAATTGGTACTTCATCCCTTTCTCCAATCAAATGTAACTGTTAAAAAAAAAAGATAACAGGTAAGTAAAAACACACTTAAATACAGTAGCCAATGTGTGTCAAACTAATGTGACATCAGGACCACTTTTCAGATTGTCTACAGGGGAGACATCATGTACAGTGACAGATATTAGTAATAAAGTGTCATTAATATCCATTTAAAAACGTTGTATGGGTTGTTGAGTCACTCCCCACAAGTGCTATACCTTATAGTCCCAAAACAATGGCTGAGGGAATCTCCTCTGGCTTGCAAAAACATCACCAGCTTTAGCACCACAATCACGTCTCTCTTCTTGCTTGAAGCCAAAGTTATCTAAAAGACAAAGAGACCATTGTTAACAATGCAATGCAGAATAACAGAGATAGCCCCAATACCCAGATAAGAGGTGATTTAATCAATTGTCCCTGAAGATGTCAATATCCTTGACATGAAAAAAATTGCCTAAAAAGCTAACTATGGCAATGTTACACTGTAAATTAAATGTAAAATAAAGTCAATACAAAAATCTAATTGAACTTAAATTATTGTACTTGTATTGAATGTTACTGTATTATTCCTTGAGATCACACAAACGTTTGTTTTGTCAAGATCAACTCAAGACATTTTTCCTTAAGTCAGCAACAACCAAAATCAATCTTTAAGTAATACAACAATTTGATTTGAATTTCATATAACTGATTTTAAAGCTATGGTGAAATCTATTGAGACCAGGTTGTCTGTGTGCAAATTAAGAGAGTATTGAATTGTGCAAGATCCCCCTGTAGATCACCTGAGTTGCATCTATGATTGATTATTGTAACCATGGGTAAACAAACTTATTTCATTTTGCAAAAAATAAGTATTAAATGTCATGATGACATTGCGGAAAAGAAAAAGCTCAATTCTAAAGTTTACGCAGACAATAACACTAAACAAAAAAAAATGTGTAGGTAGATTTGTATGCATTTCTGCTATGCGCATAAAATAACCATAAACTTAACTCGCAAACGGTCTCAGTCCCACTAAGAATGTTGTTTGCAGTGCTAAGAGGCATGGTCTACTGCAGAATGTGCATACCGTCTTCTCCAACCTCACTTTTGGGTGGCCTGCTGCTGGATCTCTGGGTGCGGGGCTGAGGTTTGCTCCTTATGGGCTGCTTGGATATGAGCTTGATGGGGATTCGTCTGCGAACATCTGGTCCACCCAAACTCCCAGAACCATCGCTTCCTTGAAGGTCATTGTCTGTTGGGAAAAATGGTAGTGCAGAAAAGCTCACTGTGCAGGAAGCTCCAAATAATTTCCAATTAAAGAAAATTTAAATAAAATTATACAACATGGACTCAAAGGACATGCCATCATTTTGTCAGAGTCATATCCATTTGATATGACTATTGCAAATGATAATACAGAATTGAAATGAGCAATGGGAAGGGTGACAGGCCTATTGAATTGGTTTCAGGAAATGCTGACGGGGCGTGTGATAGTTGCCACTGGCTGTCCTCAAGGATTACAATTACATTGCAGATGAATAATCTATTGTTTAGTTGGGGATGTTACTGACGGGTCACGTTTTGGAGAAAATCCTCACCACCACATCCCTCACGGTTGGGGTCGAACAAGTACGATACGTTAAAATTTAATGTGTGATAACGTCTTGAAGCTTTTGATAACCAGCTAGACTAGTGTTATCAAATCGAAAATAATCTATTATGACCTCCGTGGTCTGGTTTTAGGACTATTAAGATACATATTTAAGTACGCGATTATTTATTTCAGATCTTACATCTTTGCTAGCTTAGTTAGCATCAAGCTAACGTTCGTCAGGTAGCATTTGCACCCCAACTCAATCGCAGCTAGCGGTTACACCAACTACGTTAACATGTGGAAAATGTAATTTTTGCTATTTTCCTGTTGTAACTGTGTAAACTCGGTTGCGTGCCCTTTATAGATTAATTTAGAACTCAATATCAACTTTTGGTGAACACAAGCGCTATAGCGTACTCCATCGCTAGCCTGTTTTTAGCTAACGTTAGCCTGAACCAGGCTAGTTTTAACGCTGGAGATAACGGAATGCTGTAACAAACCTGTCAATTGAGAGGATGATATATCGTTATCTGTAGCGGTGGTACAACAACCGCTATCACTGTGTAGTGAAGAATACATCACACAAAAGAAGTTTGCTAACGTCGGCCCAAGACGGCATTTTGCTTACCGCTTTGGTCCATGATCCAACGAGTGAACACAATGCATTGTGGGATAGAGCGGGCGAGGATAAGATGTAAAGGGAGAGGAAAGGAAAGGAGAGGAGGGAAGGAAAATAAGTTGGGCATAACGCGAAAAAGTTGTGAGATGAAGATTGGTGGAGGAAATCATTTAAGGAAAGAGAAAAAAACAGAAAGCAAAAATGTCAGGAAAAGTGAAACTAAAAACTCAAGGATAATGTCTATCATTCATTGCTGATATTGGCCTAGCCCTAAATGTCTAATAGATTAGTGCTTAATCAGTTAGGTGTAATATTAACAGATTATTCTGGTAATAATTATATTATGTCACATAAGACATTAGGCTACTTTTTAACAGTTTATTGCATTAATATAATGGTTTCATTGTTTTTTGAAATATGAAAAATTATAATTTTAATATCAGGGCTATCGTGGATAAACAATCAAGCCTGAATGGAATTGATCAAAACTTTGTCCTATTAGGTGACATTCTGTCTGTCATGTGATTCGAGAAAGATATGTTCAGTTGACTGGAAAACCCTGACACCTGAATTTTCAATGAGATTTTTTTTAAATGGTACAACTTGAAATTACCCTCTAAAACATTTTGAGTAAAAAATATTTCAATGCTATTTTTTCAGTAATATTTCAATTTCAGTCCTCCGTTGCTTCCATACTCATAACTTGTAATAGACATTTGTCATTATTGATATTTTATGGGTTAAAAAACAATGTATTTATGTAATTAGTAATTCAATTCAGTTTAGTTTTCTTTATATAGTGCCATATCATAACAAAGTCTCTCAGGGCACTCATTGGGTCTAGACCAACTCTTTATTTACAGAGACCCAACAATTGCCACCATGAGCAGCACTAGGAGACAGTGGCAAGAAAAAACTCCCTTTTAACAAGTAGAAACCTCGAGCAGAACCACAACCAGGCTCTAGTTGGGCAGTCATCTGCCTCAACCTGTTGGGGGCCTATTCGTAAATGTGACGAGGGTGTATGCCTCCCGCCCACAAACTGGAAGCTGGTTCCACAGGAGAGGAGCTTGATAGCTGAAGGCTCTGGCTCCCATTCTACTTTTAGAGACTCTAGGAACCACAAGGAGACCTGCATTCAGGGAGCGCAGTGCTCTAGTGAGGTAATAGGGTACTATGAGCCCTTTAAGATATGATGGTACCTGACCATTTATGGCTTTATAGGTGAAGAGAAGGATTTTAAATTCTATTGTGGATTTTACAGGTAGCCAGTGTAGAGAAGCTAATATTGGAGAAATGTGATCTCTTTTCCTGGTTCTTGTCAATAAACATGCCGCAAGATATTAGATCAGCTGGAGAGTCTTCAGGGACTTATTGGATCAGCCTGATAACAGTGAGTTGCAATAGTCCAGCCTAGACATAACAAATGAATGGACTAGTTTTCTGCATCTTTTTGAGACAGGATATGCCTGATTTTTGCAATGTTACGTAGGTGAAAAATGGTAGTCTTGATGTTTGTTTTATGTGGGAGTTAAAGAACATATCCTGATAACTCCAAGATTCCTTACAGTGGCACTGGAGGCCAAAGCAATGCCATTTAGAGTAACTATATCTTTAGATAATGTGTTTCAGAGGTGTTCAGGGCTTGAGGCATGCTTAAAGTTTAACTAATTGATTGGTTTCATCTGGCTTGATTGATAAATATAATTGGGAATAATCTGAATAACAATGAAAATGTATGGGGTTAATATTTCCTAGAGGAAGCATATAAAAGGTGAATAAAATTGGTCTAAGCACAGAACTTTGTGGAACTCTGTACAAACTGATATCGATCTAATAAATTGGACTTCAACCAGCTTAGTGCGGTGCCTTTAATGCCAATTAAATGTTCCAGTCTCTGTAATAGAACGTGAAGATGAATCATATTGAATACAGCACTAAGATCTAACAAGACAAGTACAGAGAGACAAGTCCTTTATCTGATGCAATTAGAAGGTCGTTTGTAACTTTCACCAGTGCCGTCTCTGTGCTATGATGCACTCTAAATCCTGACTGAAAAGCCTCAAACAACTTATTGTTGTGTAGGAAGTCACACAATTGATTGGCGACTGCCTTCTCAAGGATCTTAGAGAGAAAGGGAGGGATATTTGTCTATAGTTTGATCCCTGGATCAAGAGTGGGCTTTTTAAGAAGTTTAATTAGCACAATGTATGTTTCCATAGTTATGCGGATGACACGCAACTGTACATCTCAGCTGAACCAAATGATACTGCAGCTGTAAATTCCATTCCATCCAGTTATTTATTGCCAAAAGACAGGTAACTTTTGGCAATAAATAACTGGATTAGCAATAATTTCCTAAAGTTAAACGAGGACAAAACAGAAGTCCTACTTGTCGGCCCTAAAGTAAAAAGACAAATTCTGTCTGATAATCTGGGGAAATTAACTCCCTGGATTAAATCAGAGGTTACAAGTCTCTGTGTTATCTTCAGATCTAAGCTTCACGTTGCATATTAACAAGGTGATGAAAGCATAATTCTTCCACCTT
>JAVQJF010098931.1:0-10190 GCA_036023855.1 Gadopsis marmoratus | reverse complement strand
GTGTGTGTGTGTGTGTGTGTGTGTGTGTGTGTGTGTGTGTGTGTGTGTGTGTGTGTGTGTGTGGCTCTGGCCTTGCTCCTCTGTTTGCCTGCAGAGGTTTTGTGTTCTGGTTGTATGATCTTGCCTGTTGTGCTCCTGGATAAATATCTCTCACAAGTTTCAGGGACATCTACTTTAGAGTTCTGACTCAGACACGCACACAACCACATCTCTGTGTTACCACGGCAACCCGAAGGCCAACACAGCTGAGGTAGAAATGCATGGATGGAGATATGGAGATGCTTGCCTATTGTTTTTTTTTATTTGAGTTTCCGCTGTAGTGAATTCATTCACCAGGTCTTCATACAGGTCTCTTAATGCAACACAACTGAAGTCAGGTTGAGATGAAATTCTCATGTGTTTGGAGGAGTGTTTTCAACTCTATGCTGATTTAATTTGTACCTACTGACTGGACACAAGATGACAGATACACACCAAATATTATACACATAGTACAAATTAAGAATGTATATATTTATATAGTCATGATGAATTAAGTGTGATTACAATTTCCTTTAAAGAGCATCTAAAGATAACTAGCTCTTGACCACATGTACTTTAGCATTCCATATTTATATACCACGATATCTGAGGAAGTAAAAAAGGAAGATGATGAACCTGTCTAGTATGAACTTTTAAGGTGCTACATTATGTATAAAGTAAATGGTACAAACACACACAGAGAATAATGAACAACTACCTACAGGGTCTTTTTGCCTCTTTCAGCTCGTTGTTTTGGTTTTACACTCACAACTTAACAGTTCTGGTTCGCTCTCATAGCGTCATGTTCAGAAAAGAAGCTGTGAAAAAGCTGCTGTCCACTATCTGCCCAGCAAACAGCAGACAGAGACTAGCTGGTGAACATAGTGCTTAGGAGCTGGCCTGCCTCGTCACTGTCAAACAGTCAAATAACACCAGACATTACACACACACAAAAAGAGTACTCCAATTTAGCGTTGCACTCCTGAACATTGCCTGACTTGTCAGATACAGGGTTTTTTAAAGGATAAAATTCGATGCAGCAGAAGCAGCGATATTATCTTTTATTATTGTGCACAGCCACCTACGTTACCCACAATGCAACTCAGCTAGCCTAACATTTAGGTCAGAGATACAGGTGTATTATGTTAGTAGAAGTTAAAGATGAGGAGAAGGCTGCAGAGGTCTGGTGAGCTCATGTCTTTCTAACGCCACACCAGCAGGTTGTTGTCATTTTCCCCCTGTTGCAGCAGGTCCACTCTCCTGTAAGACCTGTAAACCTGCGGAGTTTCCCTTTGATACATATGCTGATTAGTGCAGCTTTATATCTGCACTGCATAAGAATATATCGGCTTATCACCTCTTTTTGGTGTAGTTGATTTCTCGCTCTCTTGGAGATGTTTAAGTGTGTGCCAGCAGGTGAAAATGTGAGTGAACATTTGCAGGAATATATTTCCTGTACTGTTGCCTTCTCCTCTCTGCAGCCATGATGTGCCCTTACAGTCTCCTGCTTCTCCGTTTCCAACCGCGGCCAGCTCTGCGATGAGATATAAGAGGTGTGCAACATCCATGTCATGGGATCATCTGCGTCTAATTGTTGTTTATGTTACATGAATGTGATGATGTAGCCTCTCGGGCGGCGACAGTGGGTGGAGGCAATGAAGTGAGAGCTGGCTCCCACCTCTGTAAAGTTATTCTCACGACTTATGTACAGCACTTCATTTCTCCACTGTTAGTGTGTGTGTGTGTGTGTGTGTGTGTGTGTGTGTGTGTGTGTCTTCCAGGGATGTAAAGAACATGTTGCTGGGACATTTGTTCTGTTCAAAATGTGCTTATAGTGGGGAAAAAAGAACAAGATGCTCGTTTGTATGGCTTTTGTCTTTTTCTATTTCTTATTTCTATTTGGCCTGAATGTGTTTTTCGGTTTTTGCCACCAGAGTCACACTCATGCTTTGGGTGGTGGTGACTAATAAATATGCTGTTATGTGGCTCAGCTGCTCAGTGGTTATTGAGCCTTTACTTCTTTACATTTATGCAAATCAAACGTTGCTTCGTGGAAAGTCATGCTGCACACTAGTAGTTCCTGTTTGCACTGTAACCATGGAAACAGGCAACGACATTGCTGTGGTACAAAAATGTTTCATGATCGTGAGGCCCAATGCGAAGTTTCAAGCGGATTTGCAAGCATTGGTTTGATTTATTGGATGGACTTTAACAGCAACAAGTGACGCTGATTCCAACAAATGTATGTGACAAAAAAAAGCTAAATAGTGATAAAATAAACTTGTATGGTAAAGTCTGTGTTGCTTTTTTAAATTTTTTTTTGAAAACTTTGTAAATCATTTCCCTTTAGATTTATTGTCAGTCTTTACTAGTAGATCTATTAAATCTAGTAATGACAGTAACGATAGTTCGGCTTTACTGAGGAAAACCAGGACTTACTGAGATATTTTTCTAAAAGTTTGTCTGTTCGGACGTGTTGCAGGATCTCTGCTCTCTGCCATGACTGACACCACGCTGCATCATACAGGAGGGAATCAGAGGTGTTGAGTCGTGTGGCATCCTGACACAGGACGTCACAGGTTTCACTCCAACCAAGCAGCTCGTGGTGAGAAACCAGCACATCTTCACCCAGACAGGGAGCAGCTGTGCTGTCGCGTTTGGATAACTGGCTGGCAACAGGTGAAAGATAAGGTGACTGACACCACGCCAGTAATAGGAGTGAGCCTCCCCAGAGCACATGTAGCTAACAAGTTCAACAGCCGCTGCCCCCTGCTGTTTATGAGGAAGAAGTCAAACACGCACACACACCTGAGAGCAGCTACTGCCTTGAAAAAGTAAAGGAGAGGAGGAGACACAGCAGGCGGTTTAAATATCAACTCTTTTATTGTGATAAAACTTTTCAGAAAGACACAAAAGAGATACAAAACATAAGAAAGGTGATTGGCTTTCAGATAATCACACATAGTGACGCTAATCAGAGCAAGTACCATCCAAACAGGGAGAGGAACATGAGAGGGGAGCAGAGGAGCCAGAGGAGGAACGACGCAACAACCGCAATATTTAGGAGATTAAATGAATCAAATTACAAGCTCTCTGATGACATGTGAGTCCAATATAAAGGCGGAGAATCCAAAATACTGTTACAGTACATTCACTCTGTAATCTAGCTGTGTGATGGGGGTAAAACACAGTGAGTAAAGTGTGTGTAAAAGTACATATTAGTAGTGCTAGGTGTATGGTATCTGCTAGGTTTGTAACACAAAAGGTACTATCTGTATGTTTGTTTCACAAAAACATCTGGATTATACCTGAAGTTGTTGTCTGTACGGTTTTACTGTACATACATATATATACTGTATGTGTAAGACTGGCTGCTCGAAACATATACACAAACTGACAAATAGCTAAGATAATATTTTACCAAATGATAAAACATGATGTCTGCTTTCACCCCCACCTTCAAAAAAAGGTTAAAAAGAAATAAATCTACATTAAGTGTAAATGAAAGCCGTTGGTGGAAATGAAGAATGAAAATAGAATGGGAGGCTTTAACAGTCAGAATTGCACCATATCGTATGATTTTTAGGTTGTGTAGCTGATGGGAGGAGAATCATATGAAAATGAGTGAGCTGATACAAACATCTGGGATGCAGTTCCAGCCTTAAACATCACACCAAGAGGTAAAATCAACGTGTTCTCTGGGACTGTGACAGGGAAAACGAGTCCATGTTGCAGGAGAGAAAATGGTAAAATGCTTTTAGGTGCCTTGCAGGAAGCCTGCGCAACAGGCTGCGTCAGAGCCACACAAAGGAAACGTGGGAAGTCAAGCAGGTGACTGTATGATGCATTATTTATTAGTGAGCCTCACAACAATGGAAGGCCACTGTTATCGTCCTCAAACATGCAGCGGGATAAACAGGGCAGGGATTTCCACCATGTGTCAGCAACTGCATCAGCATCATATTTGCCCTCTGACATGATTGAGCATTTTTCTATACATAAAGCCTCCTGTGGTGACATTATTAAGTTGTCATCATTTACTCTTTGGATTGAAAGACATGACTGCAGCCTGAGGAACTTAACATAGAGATATTGTGTTGTTTTTCCTCTTTCTTTTCTACAAGAAAGTTTTCAAAGTTCTTGTGTCTTTTTCTAGCAATGAAAACCTGGAAGAAAATGACAAAGCTGTGAGATGCGCTTGTACTAGGCTGTTTGTACTTTCTACTGCTGTGGCTTAAAAGCTTCACACAGAACAATGTTCTTTTCTAGATATTGCTTTATCTCATGGGTGTCAATTACAGTGGGTAAACCGGGGACATGTCCCTATCACTGTTGAAAAGGCCGATTTTGTCCCCATCGCTTTTTAAAAGCATCATTTGTTCAAATGTTCTGTATAGCTTGCACCAAGAAATAATAATAACTTCATTTATAAAGCACCTTTTTAAAAACAGAGTTTACAAAGTGCTTTGACAGACAAGGAGCCGATCAGAGTGATGTGATGTCGTCTGTTAGAACCAGTAAGAAGCCGAGCTGCTGAGTTCTGGACCTGTTGGAGGTGAGAGAGTAACTTTTGGTTGATGCCAGAAAGGAGGAAGTTCTCGAGAAAACGAGTGTAATGTTAACTAACCAATGAGAACACTTTGAGAAATATTTATTTGCACAATAAGAAAATATACAATACAATGTAAACCTAGAAGAAACAAATGCACCAACGATGCACATGGATGGCTGTTACTTGTGTGGTCGACATCGTATTGTTGACTCTGCCGTGTCCTAGGCTGAGTCAGGCTGTGACCTTTTGATGTGACGTTATGCCACTTTCTGCCCAACCTGCCTCATACCGACCCCTTCACCGCCATTACACAGCCTAAAATCACATATGTTGAAGACTGTTTAAAAAATGTTTTTGCCATCTGAGCCCTTAGGTCCTCACCGCTTTTCAACACAAAGTGACTGCCTCCACGTCATCTGCTTCTCGCCAGGTGACAATGTGAGGATCTAACAAAGGAAATACGCCAAACAAGATTAAGATGTATGCTGGTTGAACTGCAGTAGCAGAGTCTTGTTGTGAGGCACCACGTCGGCACAAATGTGTTCAAACTGGCTCGGGAGGCAGCGCGGGTCATCCATTAATCCCAGGGTTGGCGGTCCGATCCTGGCTCCTGCTGTCCACATGTCCAGGCACTGAACCCTACGTTGCTCCTGATGGAGGCCAGCATCTCATGCGGCAGCTGCATCGCCATCGGTGTGTGTTTCTGTGATGTCTGACACAGGAGGCTCACATTCACAGCCCGGCAGTAAATTACATTTAGCTCCAAAGGAACGGAAAAGAAAGTTTCTTGGTAACCAAGGATACGTGTGTGTGTGTGTGCTCATGAACACGACCACCTTCAAATCCAGAGAATTCAATCAACATTTTTTTTTAACATCATGTTATATTAAAAATACTCAGGAAGTCAGTTTGAAGGGAAGGTTTTGTCTATTTTAGCTCTGCACACTTGTGCAATGAAAGCCTGTCATTCCACCATCGCCTCTACAGACACCTGAGACATCTCTCACTACATAGCTTTGTCATTTCATTTTAAGGCCTTGTTAGCACAATTTTGACATGTTTTACATTTGAAATTGCTTTTGTCAACCTGTGCTCTTTGGGCCAGTTTGAAGACGGCAGGACTCCTGTAGGGAAAGGCTCCGTGCGCTAATCAGGATGATCAAACCACAAACACACAGTACACAACAGTCTTATAGATTGTTGAATATATTTATCTCACCTTCCAAGCAGCCACTAGTTTCACTTGATTTCAGTACACATCGGCATGCAAGGACTCGCCGAATCGAAGCAGGCAGGCATAAAAATGAAACGTCCCCACGGACAAAGTGGTGTCTGTTATGAGACATTTTAATGTCCAGGACGTCCTTTCTAACAGTCTTTATGTTTTATAATCAGACTGCACACACGGAAAATGAGCCGCCAGGTGTGACACTACGGGGACGTTACCGATGTGATGCTTTGTAAAGGTTTTACAGCTCAGTTCTGAGCACACGTGGCTGCTCCCTGCTGTGTTTTCACATCTCGTGCTTCAGGTTAGTGGCTTGGCTGGTCACTGGAAGCTCCCTGTCTCCCTGCTGGATGACATTCATGGTTTTCCTCTAGCACTACTCACAGTTTTCACCTGTTGTGGTTATTTTATTCTAATCTATCTGTAGTCATTTATTTTTCACTGGAATATCTATTAATTATGCTGCTGTTTTATTACTAGGCCTATTCTAATTGTGTTAGTGTCCGTGTGTGTTATCTGAAAAGTAACACAGCATCTTATTGTGGTGCCCTGTTAAATAATATTAGTTTGTTCTGGTGTGCGCGCTCTCTCTTACTGATGTACTCCTGGTAAAAATAGCAGTATTTCTATTATACTATTTCAGTTACACAACGACCTGTTCTATAGTGACACCGTGACATGAACCATTTAGCCCTCCAGCAGCAAAATCATCAGCATGTTGTTTAAATTGGTTGAGTCCTTTCAGATTGTCTGTGTGACTTAGTCTTTTTTTGTCCTCTGTTTTTAGGTCAGAGTCCTTTCACAGTGTATATCTGAGGCCATGCACGGTCCCTTATAAAGGCAGTGTTTTCTCATTCTTAGGTCAGTATGCCTTCAATAAAGCCTGTTTCTGAGAGCAGCGTGTTGTTAATTAAGTTAGTAATATTTCACAAGTCACATGTCTGTTACTGTGATCACCAGTGTCATTTTAATCAGTGTCAAGGCCGCCTTTTGATTTGTTAGCGAGCATGTTCTTCCAGTTCCTTTCCGCCTTGGTCGACTCAAACGCACAGCTTTCCAGCGTCGCGCCACTCAGCTCAACTATTTTGCTTCGACAGCATCAACCTGCTTTCATGTTGTCATGTTGTAGCTGTGTGGTGCTGGAGGATGACGTCAATGAGAAAGTTACATGCTCTTTTACCAAAACATTTGAGATTTCTGCTGCCTATCAGCTTCACCGCCGCCTTGTGATTCACTCATTGTCTATTCAACGAGGTGAAAATGTAGAAAGTGATCCTCCACCCATCAAGGAGGTTTATTTATGGTGGTGATGGCAGCTTTTCTTAACGGCTGCTATGGTTACCTTCACACCAGATACGGAGTAGAGCTCAGGTTGGCGGTGTTGTTGTCGCTTGTGCACTCACCTCACTTTTGTCTCATAACAGATCTTTTTCATTGGTGGAGGTGTAAGGCGTCACCAAGGAGTTGGTGGGTGTGTGTGTGGGGGGGGGGTGGTGATGATGATGATGATGCATGGAAAAGCCTGAGGAGAGGTTGCAGTTTAAGCACTTTGTCATCCACTCTGTGATGATGTGATTGTGTGTCTCTACATGTACAGGAGGAGCGCGGAGATGGAAGACACGTTCCTTATTTTATAAAAGCACGTTCGTTATTTCGTGGCCATTGAACAAATAATGCAAGGCTACTATCTGTGGATCTGTGGTGTAAATCCTGACACATACAGTATGATGACAGGCTTTATAGTGTAGAGTGAGTGTGTGTGTGTGTGTGTGTGTCCTACAGCATGTGGGAGTAGTACGCTTGTTGTGCGTTGTGTGAGGAAGGGGGATCGTTTATGAAACCCAGGGCTACACACACCACTGAGTATTGTGTGTGTGTGATGGTTAGAACGATATCTGATTGACCGATATATATGGCCAATGTTGGTACATTTTTACGTCCCAGTGGGGTTGTTGATCAGGAACAACCATTCGGTAATAATAACACGTGTGCACATCAGCACATGTGAGTGGAAGCGTGTTTCTCATTAATAAATGAAGGTTCAGTAACCAGGCTTTTTATTTCCTGATGTGCTTCTATGCAGCGCTGATGATGCAGCAGGATGAGCGGCCTGCCGCCTGTTCTCCTGCTGGTTTGTTTGACAACAAAGGATCATTTTATACCTACATCATGTGGTATAGGATGTTTTAAAGTGCATTTTAGATTTGCGCATAAAACGCAAACAACAGAAAAACGCTTACGTGGCATATTAAAAAAGAGACGGTGAGAGGCAAAACATACTGCAGGCAAAACATTTTTGTCTTGCTGCGTTTACAGTCCTTCATACCTCCAGAAGCAAACAAAAAGCACGATGTTAGCATGTAGCTCAAAGCACCACTGGCAGTTTAACAGCTTCAAAATGAGGACGTCATTAGAACGGAAGACGGCACCGAAGAGAATTAATTAATGAAATAATTGAACCTCTGAGATGGCATGGAGAGACGCTCAGTTCTCTCGTTTGTGGGTTCATTACCATGTAATCCACTTCCTCAGCAGCCACTCGAAGCTGCTCTGTGGAGTAAGGTGACCCTAAGCCGTCGATTAGTGCATTATTCATGTTCATCGCCTTCAGACATGTATTAAAGGTGGGGTAGGCAGTAAAATTCCACAATAACCATTCAGCAAATGGGGGAAAACCTTCACTGCTGCCCCTCCAAGCAGTGAAGCACAGACGAGAGACTTTGGCCAATCACAGGTCATTTCAGACAGAGGGCGCGCTCCTATTGGCGGATGCAGATGTGCATGCACGTCCCTTCAGACGGTGAAAGCCTGAATCAATGGCTGAAAGTCCTGCAACTTGTCCTAAATTTCAAATACCTGTCCGTGCAGAGGAAGGCTCACTGATTGCTGTGGAAGAAAAAGAAAACAGTCCGGTGGAGAATACAAATACACCTCCCTGTATCCATCATCTATCCATGGGCCAGGAAGTGATTAGTCACATCGCACACAATTGGGTCTAAATGGCGTCATCACAACAGAACTTCAAGGCTTTCGTCCTTGAGAAGCAAAGAGTGTCAAACATAGAACAGAACTCCGCCATGTTATTCACTGCACATTATAAAACGTTTTGTCAAGAACCGCATTAAAGCTTTTGACCGTCACAAGACACTAAAACTCGACCACTGAGCCAAGACAAGATCTTAGTGAGTCAGTAGCCCTTTGAAGTAGGATGCCCTTTAGGGACTGTCGACAGAATCGGTCGTTTCAGCAAGCGCCCCAAAACGGCATGTGTTTTTGTTCATGTTCAACACCCCGGCAGGCTAGGAGAATGAAAACTATGTGTTGGTGTGGAGCTTATCAGACCTCTGTAGCACGCTGCTCATCTCTGCTGCAGGCTACATTAGCTGCTGCTGCTGCATCAATGTTGCTCCTGTTTCATTTACAACGTGTCTATCGTGAGTCTGTCGATGTTCGGAGTGACGTGATAAATCAGCGGCGTACTCGTTTAAACATACCATAGCTGCCATGTGTGTAAACTGTAGAAATAATGTTGATGTTTTTTTAAAATGTCTTTGAATGATAAAAACCATCATTGAGGGCAATGGGTTTTGCAGAAGTGTCCGCAAACAGTGTTCTTGTTTGGAAAGAGGGTCGCTGCTTCTCAGTGGGTAACAATGTGGAGGCCAGCTGCAGGAAAACCTGCGAAACAGACCTCGCAATTTCTCTGAAGATGCCATGTTGTCAAGATATGTGTAACTTACATTACTTACTTTGTAAGTGTTTTGTTGTTATCCTACAATAAACCCATTAACCTGACTACGCTGCCTGGGTCCTTCTCCACTGCCTACACCCCGGAGCCTGACATTTATCTGTGTTTAAGAGCCGTCCCCCGGGGTCTGTGAATGGTCACAGCAAGTTGTATGGGAACGTGTTGACTTGTGTACAAAGATGACATTGTTGTGGGTGGTGCAAGAGGAAATGAAGAAGGCTCATCCTCTGTGGAGCATGGGTTCAGTAAGTTTCAGTGGACAGTCTGTCCATTTTGATATGCCTTTTTATGAAAGTGGAAATTCGTCCTGATGGTGGTGCTAGAGGAATGGTCAGGCAGTCCAGACATGTTTTACTGGGGTGGCCCAAGTGGGGCACTGACTTCTACAGGGGGTGCATAAAGTCTGATGGACCTCGGACCCTCTTGGGGGCCAATCTTTCCCCCAGAAAGAATAGTTATTCTATTTTAAAGTTGAATGCATCAATCTGGTGCAAATTAAGAGCAAGATTAAGAGACTAGATCTATGATGAATTTGTGCTGTTTTAAACAGGATTGTTCTCTTGTAAACAATTTAATCATCTTTGGATGGACCTGAACCTTAAACTGCTCTGTATATAAAGTAGTTCAAACTAGCTCCATCT
>JAVQJF010098928.1:0-28128 GCA_036023855.1 Gadopsis marmoratus | reverse complement strand
GTTTGGAGTCTACTTTTGTTTCCTGTTGGACTTGCCCTTTTTGTAAGTCTGTTTTTGTTACACCTGCATTAAAAGAGATAATGCTGACTGGCTGTGTGCGTTTGGGTCCCTCCACTCCTGCACCTACACCGACACCTAACAAAAAAAAACAGGAGTTATACCTTCACTGTATCTGGGAACTAACTTTCTCCAGCACCCCTCAGTGGCCACGCCCCCACTGCAGTCCAAATTGCCCATGTAATTACATCACCTACACGAAGAACCTCCCCCACACAAAAACGTCCAAAGGCACTGCCTCTTGAAAGAACACCAAAATATTATGAATAGACAGCAGTGTGTATAATCTTATTGTGTGTGGGCAGTGGAGTGAGGGTGGAGTGGAGGGCAGCGGGGTGATTCTGGCAGCTTAACATTTAACTGTTGTGCGTGCACTGGTTTGATCCGTGTTGATTAGCACATGCCAATGTCACCCATGTATCCTCTCACACTTAATCAACACGTTGGGACGAGTTTTTGCCGTCATTAACCCACAGCTTCTCATAAAGGGCTCAGTGTGTACTGAAGTGTGGCTGGCAAGGCCCTGGAAGAGTGCGTGTGTTTAAAGAGCTATGGAGTCAGACAGCAGAGTGGGCATTAGTCAATGCAATCTGGTTTAGTTAAATGTGAAGTGAGTGTCTGTGTGTGTCCCCAGGCTGCTGTGGCCCTGCAGTGTGTGTGTATGTGGACAGGTGGGCACACTGTGGGCAACGCTTCGTGGCGCTTGGAGCCACTCAGCTAATGGGGCAGCTGGCACGGCCTTAGAATCCATCAGGCATCGTTACAGCTCCTGTTCAGCCACCGTCCTCTTTTTCTTCCCTGCCCTCCTCCTTCCTTTCCTCTGCCACCCGTTTGCGAGGGGCAGCCCTGTGTGGCATGTAGCCGCCCCACTCCCCTTGCTGGAACATACATCACGCCCCCAGAGAGCGAGGCCATCGCAGCTGGCAGCTCTTACACTGATTGACTTGGCACCCGTGCTGACTCAGACGCCAGGGGAAACATTTTTAGGAGAGGGAGGCATGGATGGGTGTGAGAGTGTAGCCTTCAAGGAGGGACTGGGGGCAGAGGGGTTAGTATGAAGTGGTGCTTGCTGACGGTTGGCACAAGCAGGAAGTGTGTTTGGGTGGGGAGACTCCACAAATCATCACATCAAGCTTGTGTTGTGTTTACAATAATGGCAGCACCTCCTCTGTTGGTGTCCTCCCTTTGTGTGTGTGTGTGTGTGTGTGTGTGTGCGCGCGCAGAGTAAATGATTGCAGGCCAGTCAGACTCTCCTTTTTCTTCTTCTTCTTCTCTGCTTATCGTCTTGTCTTTTGCCCACCCCTGCCCTCTCCCTCTTAGAAAGCAGCCGAGCTTAACCTTGTGGTTTCATCACATTGTTTGTTTTTCTCCCTGGAGGCTACGGGTCATTAGCGTTATTGATGGACACTCAGCTCAGTCCCGGGGAACAGACCGGGACAGAGCTGAGCAGTAGTGCACATGGTTTTAATATGACGAGTCTAATCAGGACAGGCGTGGTGGCAGAACCACTTGGAGCCCGCTCTTGAAATCATTTCATTCTCTGCACATGGAGTAGATTACATAGTAGCTCATCAAGGCCTTCAGCTCCATGTTTGAAGGAGTGGGTAAGGCAGATTAGGGTTTTGGTGTCGCTGGAGCAATTTGAACCAAAAATACAAGCCCCGGTGTCAGACAATCTGAATATCTAAGCTTTATTATGTTAGTTATATTATACCATGAGCCACACATTCATGTGTACTGGCTTGAATCAAAGGTAAGTTCAGTGGCCCGATGCTTGTTTCCATTTTGAGCGCCATCTAGTGGTGAGTATACTAATGTACACCTACCTATATGTAGTTCAGCATTGACAGTTCATCGATGAAATATCAATCAGTACGTATGTAGATTCTGGTTAGAACAAGCTGTGAGATCGTGTCTGCGCTCACATGCTAACTCGTCTAAAACTAAGACCTTCTTTACGCCACACAGACTCCAGAGTGTGGGAGCGTTCTCCTTGATACGCATCTTTTTGCAGCATCGACATTTAACATTTATTTTTCCAGGCAGCAACCGAAACAAATGGTGCAGGACATGTTGAAATGACCCCCCACCCCACCCCGTCAGCTGGAGTTCAAAACACCATGGCCCTGTGGGAGATCTGGTTCAACACAGAGGGGCAGAAATTATCTCTGAGACGTGGAGCTATGGCAGTAAAGTGATAGAATCTCTTTGGCAAAGAGTGGTGTATGCTTAATTACAGCGAAAAAGTACCCACGATGCGATCTTACCTTTTACGGGCTATTTCATCGCCAGTTTCCTGCACCCTTCTCTCTCTCTCTCTCTCCCTCACTTCTGATAAGCCAGCATGCATACAACAGCAGGCTGTTTTTCCCTCCAAAAGCCTTTTAGCTCAAAGAGCATCTTTGTTCCTGCACTTAATAAAACAAAAGTGGCTTTCGAAGTGCTGAGATCATTTTAAGCAAACCAAAATGATGCCTGAATCAGCTCCTTTTCCTTTGAGCATCTTTAATCAAAATGCTGCATCTACGCAGCGTTAGCACTACAAGAATGGAGCAACTGTGCAGCAGGGTGGTAAGCACACATAAGGTTTGGCTTCCACCAGAGCTACCTTTTGATCTTACCATTTACATTTTTTGGCATGCCAGTGCTACATTTGTGGCACTGCTGTCTGCTGTGGCACCCAGCGTTATGTGTGGAGGGCTGATCCAGTGGTGCAGTGGCCACCCAGAGCTTTATGGATGGATGGCCTCTCTGGGCCTGTTTGACTGGAAACAGGTGTGTGTCATCTGAAGATGAAGGCCCGGCCGATAAACATTATTGGAGAACATCTGCTGCTTGTCACAACACAGGGCGAGCTGGAGTGGCCCCCCCATCCATCAGCCACATCGGAGAATGGGTGTGGGGGGCTGCATCCTCCGCTGGCGGGTCCGTGCACCCATCACTCAGCCCAGGGATGCTGGATACGGGGTGCATGTTTGGTCCACGCACCTGCCTGCTTCTGCCAGACCAGAGCCACCTTTGGCTGATAAAAGACAAAATGCTCCAGTGCACTTGAAAAATGCCCCAAGGAGAGCGTATTCTCTCTCTGACGCTGACACCACCCACACACAGAAGAGTAGGCACACACACCTTACACCACCAGTGTAACCTACTCAGGTGCCTCCCATACCCCCACCCACTTTAGGCTACTGTCAAGGAGGCAGACATGGCCTTAATGCTTGACCCTTCTCTTGCAGATGCCTGGTAGCAAACTATCGCAAGAACACACACTGACATAACCACACACACACACACAGGATCCCATAGGTCTCCCCCCTTTTTTTTTTACCTCCACAGCTTACTGCACCCTCCCACCCCACTCAGGGATCACAGAAATCAATACCATGCAATGCTGCATTCAAAGAACATAACTCAAAAATAGATGCAGGCGTCCACAGATGTTTTTGATGTTATTTATTTGGTTCATTGCTTTTTTGTTGTTGTTGTTTTAGTCAAAACACAACCACAGATGATAAAGACACATGGGCCAAATATAAAGACAATGGAAAAAATAACAGTAAAAACTGAGTTTATCATTTTCATACAAACAAAATGTATCGATGTAGCACCACTGACATCGGTATGCCAGGAAATGAGCACAGTAGGTTATGACTGATATAACTGGCACTGACCTGAGATATAATACAAATACAGTTTTTGCAAAAAAGATAACACCCTCATTTAAATCAAATGCACATTTGGCAGTAGTGATCTGGATCTTATCCTGTAATATTGTATGGCAATAGCAATGTGTACAGGAACGGAAGAAAAAAGTATTAACATCAATTTTTATCATTTTCTATAAGACTCCCAAAGCTACTGACTCAATAAACACAGATCCGAAAGAAGTGAAATGCACGCAACTTAGCTTTGCCTGCAGTATATCGCGACCACCACACTGCAATAAGAAAACCCACCATCAGTAAATGGCGAGTCTTCGTAATGCTGGTAAATGAAGCTTGGTCATGTTGTTTTCAGATTCCATGAGCAGTATTGAAATACCTTGTGGACAGACAAGCTCTCAAAGGCAGGTGTATGGGCAGTAAAATGAGTTAAGGTTAGTATGAGTCACATAGCTAGAAAAATCTGCAAACCAATGATCTGAGTTGCTCTTTTGGGGAGTTATGTCCTTTCACAAAGACTACAAGGCAAATGTGTGAAATCAAAATGTAAAATTTGAATCAACAGATTATAAGCAGTTGTGGTCCAATAGGCGACTTACACAAAGTGTGATGGCTTGAAACGTGAAACCTCCAGCACCCTTTTCAGTGAAGTAGCAGACATCTTGTGTCCAGCCATTCAACTTTTGAAATCAAGCATCTGTGATGATAGATTCTGGTTTTCCAGAGAAGGAGTCTGATGTCATTTTAAGTTATTTAACAAGGTAATTGAACATTTTGTGGAAAAACCATATTGCACATAAATTGTCATTTAAAACAGATAACTTTTATATGTCTTAAAATGTGTCTGGAGGTCAGTTTTATTACGAAATATCTATGGCTCTTATTGGACCATATTTTTGTAGCTCTTACGCCTGCAGTCCCTGTATGTGTGGATCTTGATGTTAATTTTTTCAGAATAGGTCATCCATATATTTCTAGATTTGTTTTAGAGGCATTTCATTGTCACCAGAAATATTAATTAATTAATGTTGGTAGTAGCCATAAAGGCTCTCTAGTGACTAGAAAGTCTCAGATTGAGTTACATGTCTTGCACAAATTTCCATACAAAACACACATTTAACAACTCATTAAATGTCAAACTGGAAAGCAAATGAAACGCTTTCAATCAGCGATAGTCACAAATGTGACGCAGGTATTCATGTGTATTGCTAAGAAGTCTGTGTCACCCTGGTAATGACCCTGGGGTAGGTTTAGAGTCCTTTGAGGGCCCCTCACATGGCAGGTCCACTGGGCTCCAGGCTCAGTGATGGAGTGCCAGTTTCTGACATCCGAGTACCAGTTTCACAAAAACATAGCATTACTAACATCACCTTTACCAAGATGATCTGAGTAATGCTTCACAGAGCCGAGCCCCGTGGTTGAGCACCCGGTCAGGAGTTTGCACCTCTGCTTGGGTTATGTGGTTTTGCTGCCTGCTCTTCTCTTTCTTTGGGACGCAGAAACGTTCAGCGGTCCTGGGCTTTGGTGTAGCACTGCTGAAAAGAGAGAGGGAGGGAGGGGGGCAAGAAGACATCAGCACTATTTGAAAATCAAAAGCAAATGTGCTGGTGTTTTTTGGAGGAGAAGTAACTGGTACGTAGTCTCCCGTGTGCTTGGCTTTGAGGAGGTAAAACGAAGACAGCCTCAAGCTTGGCTCCATGCTGGGTGCAGATTAAAATAACTGTCAGGAGACGGGAGCAGCTATTGAGGGAGACAGGGTGACACACGGAGTGATGGGGCTCAGCCTCTCACACTTCATGACACAGTATTTCACTAAAGCTGGTTCAGCTTTACAGCCCGTGACCTGTGTGTGCGTGTGTGTCCATGTTGCTTTAGCTTGACAACCCTAGTCGTGTGTGTGTGTGTGTGTGTGTGTGTGGCAGCTGAAGCTTAGGCTTACCTTCAGTACAGGTGGGGCCCAGCCAGGTGAGCGGGCACAGGCATCGCCCACTCAGCCCATCACAGCGGGCCCCTTGGGAACAGCTGCACGGCAGGGAGCAGCCAGGGCCAAAACGGTCCCCACCACAGTCTGAGACGGAGAAGACCGGGCGGACGGGGAGGAGGGATTTAAACAAAAAAAGGACAGAGTTTCAGCGTGACACACATGAATTTCTGCTAATTCAGTCTTATTATCTATTTTTGTTAATAAAAGTGTGGTTCTCACTACCTTTTTCACATCTCTGCCCTGTCCTTCCTGGTGGACAAAGGCACCGTCCGGTCGATGGATCACACGGGGCTTCGCCAGTGCAGTCACATGACTGTGCACAGCTCAACCCGAACCTCCCAGCTTCACACCCTGAAAAACAAACAGCATAACCCTCGTCCCTACATGATACAAGAAATACGGACTATTGGCTCTTTGGCAAACTTTAATTAAGGCACACAACTACACACACAAGCACAGACACAAGTGCATTTAGTGAATGCACACACACACACACACACACACACACAGAGAGATAGAGCAAGGAGCATGCTCTGCAATGCTCAGTCATATCTCCTGCTGGCTCTGAAGTGGCCATTTAGGCGCTCTCAGTGCGGCTGAGAGCCCCATGAGCAGGCAGGAGGGCACAAGGATGTAACAGGAATGCATTAAGCAGTCAGGAAACACCTGTCTCACATCAAATAACCAGCCCGCTCGCCTGCCCACCTACCTACTAGCCTGTCTGTGTGCCTGCCAGAACACACTCACACCAACTCAGTTTTTTTCCTAAACTCTTATTCATGTATGCTCATACCTGCCCATGTCATGTCCTGTAGCAGCTGGGCATCCTGGTGGCTGTTTATTGATGTGCACAGACTCGTGACTATGTGTGCTTAATAACGTTTTGGTCTTCATGGTGCTGCGTAACTGTAACTATCTAAAAAAAACTATAAGATACTTGAAAGATGAGCTATCTATTGTCTTTAAAAGGGACTGTAACTTTACATGTGGTTCATTCAGTCAAAATCTTTCTGTTTGATTTTACACTGAATGATTTTTGACAGCCCACCGAGAATGTTAACATGTACTTGTATGGGTTTTACTTAATAAATAACCTTTAGCTAGTCATTTATACTCACATCTTTGGCATTGTGGGCCATAGTAGCCTGGTGGGCATACACATTGGCCTGTCACATGGTCACATGTCTGCCCCACTTTACAGTCACATGTGTGGGCACAGTTTGCGCCAAAAAACCCAGAAGGGCATCCTAAGAGAGACACAAGACACTGGTGTTAAGGTTACTTTCAGGGTATGGTTGAAAGGGGTCATGTAGTCATATTGCATCAACGTTCAGACTGCCACGTATTTCACTGGGAGAGCTTTTACAGAGGTGTCAGCGAGGCCGCTGGTAACCCTATCACCAAGTTTCTTTTTGTGTTGTGAGTGTTTGCATACTGTGTTGACAGGAGTGGCCGTAGTATCCAGCACTGCAGCTGCAGGTGCCAGTAAAGCGGTTGCAGGTCCCATTGTTGAGGCATGGACAGTCCTCCGCACAGTCGAGCCCATATTTTCCCTGTGGACATGCTGCGCGCACACACACACACACGCATACAATAAGTTTGAATTGTGAATTAAAACTTTTGCTGTATTTATGAAGAAACTGACTGCAAGCAACATGAATGAGCAGGAATCTTACCGAGCATGTATTGTAAATATGTGGTCCATATAACTGACATACTATCAACAGCACAAACTCTACTATAATGGTTAGTCATATGGGTTGATTGCCTATTATTACCGTTAGCTGTTAAAAAAAACTAAACAGGAATAACAGAATAAAAAAAGAGGGCGTTATAAGTGAGTTTGAAAGAGGTCAACTGAAGTGGTTCATGTGATAGTAGGAGGCAAACTACTCCAATGTTTTGCTGCTTGTTGTTGTTTTTTAAGTTTCCAACTTCCCATGAACAGAATCCTGTTTTGTTCCGTTCTGATTATTTTCATTTTTTGTGTCTACTCCCTGTGAAGTTGTACCTGTGTCACAGCGGGATCCAGTCCAGCCCAGTCCACACTTGCAAGACCCGTGGACAGGGTCACACAGACCCCCGTTCTGACAGCTGCATGTGTTTCTGCACTGCAGGCCGTAGCGCCCCCTAGGACATGCTGGAGGAACATTCAAAGAATTTCAGGACAAGAGAAGAACCACAGGTCCTCACACCAGTAGGTGTAACACACAGACACAATGCACAGCGTGTGCTCCGTCCATCCGTCTCACACACAAACACACACACACACGCACATATATAAGACTGCACTAACCACGTACATGTTTATTTTAGCAACAGTTCATTAAAGAGATGGCAAAGTAGTCTAATTTGGCACTGATATAAAAGAATAATCATGTTTCTCTGGGTAATTTAGAATGGGAAAACAATAAGCAAGCCGTCTTTGATTTCTGTGTTTATTTATTTGCTTCCTTGCCAAATCCAGCGACACGGAACACAGAGAACAAGCTACTTATAGGTTTCTATAAACATTCAACAAGAGGAACTTAAGAGGTGGTACGTCCAAGTGTTTGCAGCAGGCTAAAGAAGAGAACATTTAGCGCAAGCAGCGATGGAAATCCCCGCTTGCAATCCAGCTGAATTTCTGATAAGGGAGAGATTAAGAAAACCCAAGTCTGCCTCTGTTTCCAGGGAAAACAGCCCTGTGATCATCAGAGGCCTCACACTGAGGAAATGGAGATTTTATTACCTAAATATACAGTGAAAAACAATGAAAAATGCTCCCTCATTTTAGTGGTTATTTCTCACTTTCCAGTTAGGCCTGCTATTTCTGAGGAACTCATTAGGGCCAGTGGTTCCCACTGATGCATGTCAGCCTCAGTGGTGACTCTTTGTCCACTCAAGAGAAGGATAAAAGAGAAAAGGCTCAATACAAACTGTGCTTGATACTGCAAAACCATTTTACTCAAAGTTGACCAGTGAATTTCTTCTTGTAATCTCTTCGCTAAATTTTAAAAGTGCCAATGTGCATTCTGTTTATTATATGGACATCTGCGTGGCACCATGGTTAATTCTTCCAACTAAATTGCATTTAATTTAATAGTACTGTTGTTGTTTTTTACTTTTTAACTTCATTTACTAATACCCATCTTACTGTATTAATTATTACTACTGCACATTGTAAATACTGCAAATGTCTAGTCAGACTTTGATAAAAATGTATTGTAATAAAATGATCCACACTTGCATAACACGCACCAAGTAAACTTTCAAAATGTTAGGGGACATCATAAACAACAAGGACCGGTGGGTCACGGCTCCCCAGCACGAGCTAATTAATGCAAACAAACGTGAGTTACCTTGTTGGCAGGACTGTCCCATCCAACCAGGGGCACAGACACACCTCCCAGTTGCTGGGTGGCACTGCCCTCCTTCCCCACAGGAGCACAGCTTAGCACAGTCCTTCCCATAGTACCCACTAGGACAACCTTGTGGAGATAATCACATCTTCATTCACACAAAAGCACAAATCAAAAGGTTACGAAGCAAAATAGCTTCGTTTCATTGGCCTTGTGGCTTGCCTCAGTCGTGCTTGGCTGGAATTTTCCAATACAACATGAAGGCTGAAATGACCAACATCCCTATAACACTAACGCCAAATAATGATAATGAGGGGGTGAAGAAAGACAGCACTCTTTTTCATTCTGGAGTACAAACAGGTGCAAGGTTTGCTGACTTACTTGAGCTGCAGTCAGTTCCAATGAAGCCAGGAGGACAGTAGCAAACCCCAGTCCTAAAGTCACAGCGACCACCATTGATGCAGCTGCATCTGGACTTGCAGTTGGGCCCAAAAGTCCCTGCTCGACATCCTGGAGACAAACCAGAGAGAGACGGAAAGAGATTAAAAATATTGAACAAAAATGCACTACAGTCCTGTTTTTACTTATGACTCATATATGAATCTTTGACTTAAATGGAAATCTACACATCGGGCCAAATAAATACCCTGCTACCACATTCCTCCCACCCAACTCCCTGTTTAAAGACATATTAGCGCATACCTCGTATTAGTCCAGAAAATCAACAGTATACTTACGTAGCTCACAGCGTGCCCCATAGTAACCAGGTAAGCAGCTACATTTCCCCGTCACAGGGTGGCACTGCTCTTGGTTTCCTGAACACTGGCACAGCTGAGTGCAGTTTTGGCCAAACATGCCAGCAGGACAGGCTGAGAAGATATATCCAGAAACATGTCACACATACACAAAAGTGGCAGTATTTGGTCAAATCTAGAAAGATGTGAGATTTTCATGGGACATTTCCTGAATAGGTCATTCTTTCATAAGTGGGTCAAAAATGACCTGTATTAGAGTTAATGCTTATTGTTAATAAGGCATACTATATTCAGAATTCCACACCAACATTATTTAAAGTTTGTAATGTTTATTTGTCATTTACGCAGAAGGGTTAGTGATGCATTTATGGTGAAAGAGTTCCAAACCCTGGTTAAGATTTAAAGTTTTGTTATGTGACTCAGATTTAAACTACAAAAGTTACATGTATCTTATGCAAACTTGTCTTGCTGTGTAAACTCACGTGGGCAAGCGTTGATGCGAATCAGCAAATGACACGTTAGATTTAACCAATAAGGAGGAAAGATCCTTCTAAATGTCCATGAGGGTAATTTCTGAAGCACTAATGAAAAACTGCAAAACTGTTTTTTGAGAAAATAGTAAATGGAGTATGAAATGCTGAAATAGTTTTGTCACAGACAAACAAAAAGCAAACAACTCAATAACAACAGACGCAGCTATGCATCCAAGAGTTAATATGTAAGTTTCTGATGCATTTTGGGCTATATGCTGGATGTATTTGAGCCTATTAATAACACCTTTATTAAGAGAATTCTATTACTTTAGGGAATTACCTACGTTAGTTATCAGGTTTGGGAATGTAAACCAATGCATGCAGTGAGCAGTGTTTCTGGATACAGATCTCACATTGGTCAAATGAGAAGGTACCAAACTTCCCAATGCACTAAACATACAGCTTTCAGATTGTGTATATATCTACAACACATTTCTGCACACCAAAAATCTAATGAATGCTCAAAAATGCTGAAACAACTCCAACTTGATGTGACAGCATTACATTGTTTCCCTAGTTTTGATTAAATTAAGACAACAAAAAGGGCCTTAAACATGCACACATTCAGTAGTTTGTGGGAACAAAGACAAACGCCATTTCCCTTTCCTCCCTCAGATCACTCTGTGAACACACTGGGACATTCAGCATTGACAGGCAACAAAAACAGAACTCCCAACAACTTTCCCTGGTGCCCAAACCTTAGATGGATGCAGCGGGACATTCTTTCACACACCCGCTCTGCATACACACGTACACGCTCATCACAATAATGAATGGACTCCACAGACACTCGGTCATAATGAGCAAGATGAATCTGTGAACCGAACATGTTTTCGGGTGAGACCGCAAAACTCGGCTCCTCAGCCAGGCAGCAGCAGCAGGCAATGTGGGGGACAGATAAGAAAGGACTCCAGACTAAAGAGACAATTACGGCACTGTCATTATGCATGTCTGCCTTCCAAAGGCTCTTATCCGCCGCCGAGGAGACAAAAACAATGCCTTCTGTTTTACTTGGCAACTGGTGTGTAACATTTATCAGATGTCTGGGGAGTGTGTGAGGAGAGGAAAGGAGCTGAGGTGGTGGTGGGAGGGTAGAAGGACTGAGTAGCGAAGCTGCTCCTATGCAGTCCTAAAGGGTATGGTCTAAATAATGAAACATTAGCATAAAGTCCTGTGACAGTGATGGTTTAGTGCCGGTGTAAAGTGCATTTCCTGGAATGGAATAAATGCTAATCTTTCCCAGGGGGACTGAAGGGAGTAGGGAAACATTTTAATCAGTATTAACAGGATGATTCGCGGTGATCACTTCACTCCCATGATGCCTTTCCTTCCTCATGGGAGTGGCGTGTTTTGGGGTGACAGTTGTTGTATCAGCAAGGCACATATGTGAGCCAAATGCTTTTAAAGGCATGACAGTGATATTAGCCATGTGTCAAGGCTTTCTGAGTAACCAGCGATACATAAGGGACATTTGTGAAATACTATCAAAGATGTTTTTAAGTATTTGAGCAAGTCGAAATGCTACAACATACAGTCACCTAACTCTTCAAATACAAACCTCACAAGGGAAAATCTTTATATTTGTGCAGTATAAGTTTTATTTTAAGATGGATTTTCTTTTTATTCTTACATTCCTCGCAACCAGGCCCTGTGAGTCCAGCTGGGCACCCGCAACTCCCCGCCTCATGGTGACAGGACACCCCAGCCTGGCACTGGCAGTGTTGGGCACAGGAAGCACCGTAGGACCCCGGAAGGCAGGCTGGCAGTGGACACACACATGCAGGCACGCACAGTCACTTTACCCTCAAGTTCAAAGCTCCTCTAGTGCCAGTTTCATTCCGTTGCAATGTCCTCTGCCCTATGCACACTCACGTTTGTCACACCTGGCTCCTCTCCAGCCTGGCTCGCACTCACAGCGGCCCGTCACATGGTGGCAACTCGTACTATGGACACAGTCACACCTCTGCTCGCAGCCCTCCCCAAAGAATCCCTTAGAACAGGCTTCAGACAAAACACACAAGCATTCACGCTCAGCATACATTAGAGAGTCTGAGGGCAAAACCTTTTAAAATGTCCACGTTTGTAATGCTTATTTGCCCAGGGCTAATTGCACAAATTGTTTTGACACAGCAAGCTTTATGATGCCAGTAAGCAAACCTTCGCAACAATAAAAAAAAAGGTAAATCAGAACTAATAGTGCTGATCTGATGTTTAGGAAGTCACCTGACTGACAGAGCTCTTCTATCCAACCAGGCAGACACACACATCTTCCTGTCACTCTGTCACATCTCCCTCCA
Organism: Gadopsis marmoratus; assembly: GCA_036023855.1. NCBI lineage: Eukaryota > Metazoa > Chordata > Actinopteri > Centrarchiformes > Percichthyidae > Gadopsis > Gadopsis marmoratus. Next base: position 15,499 of record JAVQJF010098928.1, on the reverse strand, counting down.
TTCGTACAGCTGCAGGCCTGCGTGCAGTTCTCTCCATAAAGTCCTTCCTCACACTCTACGAGGGGGGGAAAGGGAAACCTCAGATGGAAGTTACATTCAAGGAATGATTTTACCTAGACATTGACTTGTCAAGAAAGGGACATCTGGACATGATGTTAAATCAAGAAGAGTCACATGTGTCTCCCTTAGCCTCCTTACAACGTAATTCATAGTACTGTTGGACTCACCTAACTCACAGGCGGCTCCAGTCCAGCCGGGGGGGCAGGAGCACTGGCCAGTCACGCTATCACAAGAGCCTCTGTTTTGACACAGACACTCTCCAAAACAGTGTTCCCCATATTGTCCTGCAGGACAGGCTGAAGACACACACACACACCACAGTACAGTATAGTGTATAGTTAATAACGTAACGTAACTGGTAAGATACTAACGTAGGCAATTACGCAAAAGGTTAGTAGTCATGAAAAAAAAAAGATTATATGTATCAATGTCACATTGATTAGTAAATAATATTGATTATAACAATCCATCCAACAGTATGCACTATGTCCATCTCTCTATCTCAGTACCCAACGATCACGTCCATTAATCACTTATTGTCATTATGAAACAATTAGACAATTAGAAGGAAGCAGCCAACACACACTGTCCACTTCAGATATATTTTATATTTTAGCTTTTCATTATTAAACAAATTTCAATTAGCATTAATATTTTTACTCCTGGTGTGTGTGTGTGTTTTTGCAATTGTACATACGTTTATACCTACGCAAGAAACTGGTAGGGTGTTTCTACTGATCTAAAACTTCTGAAATGGTGATTTGAATGTATTTCTGGAACCGTTCCAGGCAGCCATTTTTAGCCATTCATTTCTGCACAACATAAAAATCAACTAGCAGACTCTAAAACGTGCACAAGCTGTGTAAACCGTAACGAGTGTGCCGTAATTTTGTCAGAAATTCCTTGGGATGGATAACACAAGTCAGGCAAGTTTTGGGAATCTGATCATTGATTTTCATATTGCAAGAAAACTAATGAGGCGTGACATGTAGGTGTAACTGTGAGTGTGAATGGTGGTCTGTCTCTACGTGTCAGCCCTGTGATTGACTGGCGCCCTGTCCACGGTGTACCCCGTCTCTTGCCCAATGTCGGCTGGCATCAGCTCCAGCCCCCCACAACCCTTCTAAGGATAAGCGGTTATAGATAATGGATGGATGCATGAAAACCACTGGATGCCTATAACAGCAGATGAAATACATCCACATTTCCAGAACGGAATGGTTTGTAAAATGGATAGTTGTGACGTTAAGTACCAGTAATTTGTAGTGAATGAGCTAAAACATGCAAACCCACTGGTTGCGTCTTTTTAGGAAATAGCAGGATACCTTTGACAGGGTTTGTCATGCTGAGCTACTCACGCAGTTGGCAGTTGTCTCCAGTCCACCCGGCCGCACAGCTGCATCGCCCGGTGACGTGGTCACACCTGGCCCCGTTCTGACACTCGCAGGTCTGACTACACTGCTCCCCGAAACAGCCCTCTGGGCATCCTGACAACACGAACCACACACATGAAAACATAAATTACACTCACACACACACACACGCACACAAACAAAACACATTTGGGATTAACTTCAAATGCAGCTGCAGCTATAGTTGCAGAGAATGTAAGAGAATGGGGGGGGGGCTAAAGGACATTTTGAGACGTTACAGTTTTCAGCACACATATCGTAAACTTCTTAATGATCAAAGTCCAAAATGATATTTGGAGTCTTAGAAAGAGGAAAATGCACTAATGACAGAGATGCATCATTAAGTCATGCTAGTGGCTTTCTGCTGACTCTGACTCTGGAAGTTAGGACCACAAAATGGCTGTGGCAAGAGGAAAGAGTCTTGAATAAGCCTACAGAATGACAGACTAAGAACTTTAGTGGGCATTTCACTGGATTCATTAAAACAACGGCATGAAATCCTCAAGAAACTTTAGCATGAGAACACTGATTTGTTAGCTACTAAAGAGTCTTCCGAGTTATGTTCTCCCTCTCCTAATGTTGATCACTACATACACGTGGGTGTATTTAACCAGAATAGACCTCAAATGAACCATGTATGCCAAAGGGCACCTCCTTTCTCCACCCTTACCCATCCCTAAAAAGTCATTGGCAATGTCTCATTATAGAGATAATTGTTCACAAACACATCATAGTCGTGTTTAAGGAGAGGATGTCGTGATGGGCTGCAGTGAGGGCCTCCCTCACACCCCGTTTTAATGATGTGGCTTCCATTACCCAGAATGCAGTGTGGTCCTGCCCAGCCGGCGGTGCATAGGCAGGCTCCTGTGATGTGGTGGCAGCGGGCACCGTTCCTGCACTCGCACATCTGGCCACAGTCAAGACCGTAAAAGCCGTCTGGGCACACTGTGGGCCAAGATAAAACATCCGACTGGTTAGAACTGGCAGCTTCGTAAAAAAAGGAGAGGAAAAGGTTTAGATGCCAGCTTCTTTTTATTTCTTTTTTAGTTCTTTCTCTTCCCTTCCCCATCTTTCACTCTCTCCTCCACCTCCTACTTTCCCTCTCTGTCTTACCACCTACCGAAAATACCAATATCAAATTGCAGCACCACGCTGTGGCTGTTCATTTTCAGAGGGTCTGCGTTCGTTAAGTGAGCTCATGGCCCACATGTGTGGTGGATCTGGGCCACATCAAAGTCAACGGCGGCTCGGAGGCCGTTCCCCTTTTTTGGGGTAAAGGGGGCACAGAGAGCTGGTAATTGGAGCACCTGCTGAGTCCACAGGCCTCACCAATACATGGCAAAACAAAGCCAGGTTACTGTGCCCCCCTGAACACATGCACACATACCTACAGTATCGCTGCTGATGCAAGGAGGTGCCAGTGTAAGAGTCTGTTTCTCATTCTAAAGGAGAGCCAGAGAGATGGTTTAAGTGTGTGTAGAGTCAATTGACACTCAGAGAGTTTGGTAAACACAGTGCCTCCCATCCACAAGAACCTAGCCAGAGGCAGCGGGATGAATGAGCCTTTCCACTAGTGGGATGTAAATATTGTCTCTAAGCATGACTTCACCAGAGCAGGAAAGAATGACTCTGTTTATTCACAGCCTATTTTTGATCTCTCAGTGTGTCACTGAAGAGATCATATCCGAACGCATGCATAATGGCTGCATCTTGGAAAACAAAAAGCTCTTCCATGCTGGTATTTATTTACAGGAACGCTGCTCTAGCACTACCAAAGTCTGAGTGATTAACGGACATTTCTCTCTTCGAGTACGGGCTTCTGTTTTCTGTTGCAGTAATATGTGAGAAAATCTGAGCCTGGTGAGGGTTTAGGTAGAGTCTGTCCCAATTATCTCAGCAGCCAGCACATTCCATATGTACAGTATACTACCTCGTCTATCTATAAGGAAAGCAGTGGACCATGTTACCAAAGGAAGCCACAAATTGCAACAGAAATGTGTAACTTGGTGGTTTTGTGTATTCCAAATGCCACAGTACTCAGGGTGTTTCCCTACAGTCAATGCATCATACACTCCTTCTCCTGCTCCAAATTGATGATGCTGTCCACTCCTCCTCTTTTCTTTCCTCGAGGCCTCAAATTGGGAAAAGTATCCTTCCTGCTCAGCAGTTTTCTGGCATGGCCGTCGCCGTGTTCCCACGCTGACAGCATGACGTCTTTGCCTGCCTCTGTAGTGGTTGGGCTGCGATGTTATTAAAGCCAGCCCACTGAGGATGCTGTCATTTTAAACCCAGCTGTACATTAGGTCTGTGGTATAGTACTGTGGCAAAATCACTGGTTAATTGTCTGTTGTTTATTATTACGATAGCAGCTGCTGACACCATGGCAACATCTTTCTGTCCTGCGGGAAAGTGTTTCAGGAATGTCTCTCTGATATGTCATTTATTTACCAATGGAAAAGGGGCTCAACACATCTATGATGTTAAAAAATAAATATTAATACATCTCAGATGAGTGACGTTCCCTTTATAGCAGGTCTTTATAGCAGACACAGTAATCACCCAAACATGTGAAAGCACTTCCCTTTCTTTTTCAAATGCAGCAGACACCGTTTATTGCGGTACAAGCACTCTACCTTAAATGTTCAGGGGATATACTGACACTTCTGAATAGCAAACGTTAATTATTTGTTTATGCCAGCAGGGGGCGATTGATTTCCATATTCACAGGTCTGTCATCTGTTATTAGCACAGTGTCAGGTGTTTGCAAGTGAAGACTCTTCCCTCTTTGTCTTTGTTTATAGGTATGCACAGAGGATTCGGTCCACCACACACACTGTGCCATCGCTGAAAGACTCCATCTCTAGACTAAATGAGCTCTTTAAGACAGGAGGATTATTTCCAGATCCCTGGTTGCGTAAGAGCCACTGCTGTCAGCCCATAAAGCAGGTCCAAGGACCACACAGCCAGGGAGAGAGCGGACCACAGAAATAGAGCGCATAGAGAGAACATAGAATAGAACTTCCTGGTGCCATTCAGGGTCTATACACTGAAAGAAGGTCAACGCAACAACAACAAAACAACCCAGTTTCTTCGACAATAACGCGGATGCTCGATGCCAGTTGAACCAGAGTTCTTTTTTTAACCTCGACCAAATCAACTGTTTTGATGCAAACATCAAAGCTGCGGACCAGAAGCGGAGCACGATCCATGTTGATTGAAGAAGTATTCCAGCGCTCGTTTCCTCTGACAAAACTTGACTGAAGTGTTTAGCGTCAGCCTCGGTGCCACAGGAATGCTCAGCGAAACGGTGCACTTGCCATAGTAACAAGCTTTCTGAGTCTTGCAGATTCCATGAATAACATTACGAACACCAGCATGTGCATGAAAATCGCCCACACAGAGTCAAACGTTAAAAAGCAAAAAGTCATCTCTTTCCATTTTAATTCTGCAAAACAGATGAACTAGAGAGACCTGGTCCTTCTCACACAGCACAGGCCTCTTCCTGACTTCTCCTGAAGGAAGAGGCCCAGCAGAAGACTGAGAAACTGGACACCTCTGTTTGAGGAGAAAAGGCCTTCAGAAAACAGAATCTGGTCAGACCGATAGCCCTATTTCCACAGCGACGTCCAATCAGAGTGATGTCTGCGTCTGAGGCCATTAGACTGTTATGACTGGGGAAGTGAAGCTCTGTTCTAGTGTGACATGGCCATGATTTACGACGCCCCGTGTGCTACGGAGGTGGTATGAATCTCTGGGCCTGGTAGTACACTTACAGTAAATCTTACACTTTGTAATAACATGAGGCCACTTCAAGTCAAAAGACTATAATCAAGAACAAATCTATTACACTGTTAAGCCTCTTGGACTGTTGATAAGTCTTGCAGTTCAGTAAAGAATATCCCAACGATGAGGAGAATATTAGTTACATGAAGGGTTTGCTATGGCAGGATGCTTTAAAAGAAGCCTATGAAATACAGGCCATCTAGCCCACAATGGCTGAAGCAAATTATATCTTGGGATTTGTGTGGTTTCAAAATGGTTTTGCTTGTGACATTACATGGACAATCTGATGATTCATTGAATATGTGTGGTGATTCACTGAAACTGTGGAATAGATGAGAAAATGTAAAGAATGTCCTACAGCGCCCTCTAGTGTATTAAGAGTTAAAGACTAGCTTAAATTCAATTTTACTTATAAAGTGCCAAATCATAACAGAAGTTACCTCAAGTGTTCAAGCCTGTCACTGTTTTAGTATTTTATAATGTCACAGCTTAAATAAAAAAATAAACTGAATTCAGGAAGTGAAATTTAGTAAACAATCCAGACTGGTTTCCAATTTTTTATATAAATAATATTTATTACTAAATGTAGGGCTACAACTACTAATTATTGCCAATTAATCTGGCAATTATTTTATAGATTCATAGACTATTAATTTTCTCTGGAAAATACCAATTAGAATTGTCTAAAGTATTCAGATTGCTTGGTTTGTCCAACCAACAGCCCAAACCCAAAAATATTCAGTTTATTACCTCATAAGACAAAGAAAAGTAACAAATCCACACAACTGGGAGGCTGGAGGGTTTTGTTTGTGTACTGACAGAAGGACAGGTGGAAGGAGGGATTGCCTGTGTCCTTAGTTTCATGGAAAAAATAAGGAAAACTATATATTCTTAAGGTCGAGGAAGGGAACTAAAATTACACACTTTAGTCAAAGGCAAAAAAAACCCAACAACCTCATATTTATTAAAAATAACCTTGTTGTTCTTATAAATTCAGTAAAAATGTGCCAAGTGGACCTTAATCAATCAAAGTCCCTAAAACCATATGATAACATTTGTTTGTGATTTTAAATACTGATTAAAAGTTTAAATGACTCGGACAGCTTCATGTTTCTCGCAAAAGCTACCATCAGGAATAGCATAACGGCCAGTCATCAGAAACAAAAGACATCTTACTTTTTTCACAGTGCGTGCCAGCATGTCCAGGTGAACACGTGCAGGCTCCGCTCACGTGGTCGCAGAGGGCTCCATTCTGACACTGGCAGTGCTGGACACATCCCTGCCCGTAACTGCCATTCCCGCACTCTAGCACGAGGGAGGCAGATCAAGAGTGATTTAACCAAACAATATCTTAACTCTTAAACGTTTAACCAAATGTAGGCTGCTGAAATCGACAGACTCAGTTCACAGGGAATACCGCGTGGTGTTTGTCATGTTTGTACTACATATAGCTCCGGGAGGTAAAACCTTTGCATGAGCTACTTAAACAGGTATTCAGTATATTCCAAGTGCCTGCAACAATCACTGAAATAAAACATGATGTAATAAAATATACAGGAAATAACCTTTAGTGTTGCAAATGAGCTCTAAAGATGTTATAATTGACAAGCACCCCTAGGTGGCAGCGTTTACTAAAACGGAACAGAGAACAGAAACAGAGAAACTTACTCTTTTCACAGTGGTCTCCGGTGAAGCCGGCCTCACACACACACTGACCGGTGACTGGGTCGCAGCCTGCAGAGATCTCTTTGCACTGACATTTCCTGAGGCACCACTGGCCCCAGTAACCAGATTCACATGCTGTGAAGGTCGACAAATGTTGCAGTGAAAGCAAAGCACAAGGTTCTGATGTGTGCAAAGTTTTGCTTCTGCTGCAGTTATGTCACATTGCCATATGCTCGTCTTCCACTGTAACACTGTCATTTATTAAAACTTAATAAAACACTGAGATGAAGCACTGTATTGTGATTGTTATAGGGGCCGTTGCAGTTCTTACATGTTGCACAGTCATGGCCTCTTTTGCCAGGAGGGCAGACGCAGCGTCCAGTCTGTGGGTCACAAGTAGCATCAGGGTGGCATGAACAGGACATTAAACAGCCTGGTCCATGGAAACCTGGGGGACACTCTGCACACAACATGACATTCACAGGATTGTGCTTTAGTAAAACGCTCTTTTTGACTGACACATGGTTAGCAGGAACTGAATGACACCTTTGATTTAAATTATACCTTAGTAAATAGATTGCTTTAAAGATAAAAAGAATTAAAATATGCATGAAGCAAATCAGATCATAGCAATTGAAAAATCTCACTTCTATCAGTTATTCAATGTTGTCAGATGTACGTCTTTATTTTGAAACACACCCATTTGATTTAATCACACTAAAATGGTTTTGTTTCTCGAATCTCAGTTAGCTTAAAACTCACCATTCTGGCAGAGGCTCCCCGTGAAGCCTGGTTTACAGTCGCACACACCAGTCTGCTTGTTGCAGGAGCCTCTGTTCTCACAGTTAGGACAATATGACTGGCACTTCAACCCCCAGAATCCATCAGGGCAGTCTGGGGAGCATCAAGTATCTTTCAGATTAAATGAGCAGTAAGCCACTTATGTTAGTTATTACTCTGTAAAGCCCTAAAGCCACTTATGCTTGAATAATTTGGGGGAGAAATGTATGGAATGGAATGGAAGCTACAAACTTTCTAATTAGGTTGGTTTAGAGGGGCACCAAAGAACACAAACACTCTGGTGGTTCAGCGGGCTAAAGATAATACTGCAGACTCATGTCAGTTAGTTCAAACAGGTCCTCAATCTTAATCAACATGTCATCACATTTTCCACAGTCAGCCGCAACATAATTAGGCTAAAATGTCCTAAAGCTAAAACTGAAAGGCAATGGAATATTAAAAAAATCATAGAAAATAAAAGTACCTTTGTGACAGGAGTGTCCAGTCTTCCCAGCAGGACAGATGCACTGCCCAGTTACGGGGTCACAAGGAGCTCCTCCACAGTCACAGGTCAGACGACAGCTCTCGCCATAGCTCCATGATTGGCAGGCTGGCAACACACAGCAGATATCAACGGCTGACACACGCAGGATTGTGCAACACTGCAAAAACAGGTCAAGAAGGAGTACTGTGGAAGTGAAATATGAGAAATACTCCATCATCTTCTGTTTATTTATTCAGCCTGTGCCAATAGCCTCTGCAGTAGTAACTGAAGTAAATCGCCCCTGTCATGACCTGGCCTGCAGCTTCAGCTAAGTACAATCCAGAAAATGTGGATTACTGTTTTTTTTTTTATTTGGATTTGACAAACCCAAGAAGCGAAGGCCTGGACTTTGCATTAGTGCTGACATTCTGTATCTCTACTCTGTTGTCTTACTCCACTCCACGGAGGCACAAAGTCATGTTTTTATCAGAGGCTCCTGAACAATACTCAGTATCACTTTAGATTAAAAGACAGAGGGATGAACTTTCCATCAACCAGCAGAGCAAACAGCCAGAGGACACCCTGCTGTGGAGGAACACTCATATTTTCAGCTGTAATGTTCGTCAAAACAAGAACACCTGCACTATCCAGGTTAATTCAAGAGAGAGTCTTATTTATTTCCCCCACTAAATCCACTCAATCCATCAAAGGCAGCAGAGAGTGAATAGAAAATGGCACAGTAAAGAAAGATTTATAGGCGAATTGAAAAAGATTGTGACAAAAGATGGGGAAATTCAGAAACTCATTCATAACAATTTGTGTTGACAAAAGGGCATGCATCCGCGCAGGCATGAAGTATGCAAACAATAACCCCACATGTAGACTCGTGTGTCAGCATGCAAGGCCACCCTCTTCACAAATTATCCTTTACAAAAAACGTTATGGCCACATAAGGGCGCTGTGGAGCTCGGCTTTGACAGGGGCCATCATAAATCATACATCATACAGGACAAAAAGGATGAATGGATGAATGCCAGGTGATTGAAAGAAACACTAAAATTACAAAAATGACACATGAAATATATTTGAATGTGCTCCTTACACTTACATTCAAGTTAGAATAACTTGTACCTTAACACACCTATAGTTTCATGCACAATGTATTAAAGCAGCTTCTTGTCTCACCCAGCTGACATTTATCTCCATGCAGGCCTGCAGGACATCGCTGGCTGCATTTGCCAGTCCTGGGGTCACATGACCCTCCACCTGCACAGTCACATGGCTGCTCACAGCCTGCACCAAAGAAGCCACGCTCACATTCTGCATTGGGACATACACACACACACACACACACCCAAAGGGGGAAGATTAACAAACAAATCCTTGAAACACATTTTCAAACACTTTGTAAAACTATGGTAGTATTGTTCTAGACAGAAATGTTTTTTAAGATCTTTACCAGTGATCGACTTGATTCTGTAATCACTGTAAACTGGCCTCAAAGAGCAACCACAGCAACCTCTTAAACTGCTTTTTTATTATAGATCATTATATCAAAACTGCATTGCAAGGAAACACCATGGCTCCATCAGCTACTGACATTACTGCAACTAAAGTCCTCTTTCTACTAAAAACTAAAGATTCTTTCTGATGCTGTGAAATGGTCAATACCTGACCAGACCTGAGAATGTTTACAGTGTGGATAAAATGTAAGCATTTTAACCAATTTCATTCCTGGGACCTCACACGCTGAAGCGAGTTGGTGTTTTTGGGAAGTGCTTGTACCTTTCTGACACTGTGGGCCGTGGTATGCGGCCTTACAGAAACAGCTCCCTGTTTTGGGGTCACAGCCAGTGGAATGTTCCTGAACACAGTCACATTCCTTGGAACAGCCTGCACCGTGCGTCCACCTGGGACAGGCTGCGGGGCGGACGAGATCAGTTTAATAACAGACAGAAAACACAAGTTAGGTCAACGATGAATGGTTTGAACATGTTCTCATGTTTTTAGGATATTGCAGAAAAAAATAACCTACAGTATTACTGCACTAAGACAACTTCAGATAAGGTTTCTTGTTTTATTGAGGTTTGGCAGGAAAACAATTTCTCTTCGCAATTTGTCAAATGTTGAAATGTTGTAATGAAACCCTCTCCACTGTCAGGTTACATTTTAATATGAGTCAAATGAAAACACCCAGCCACCATGCTATCGAAACATCAGACTTCTGCAAGTTGAAGTCATGTGACCACTTTCCACTCTTTCACTTATTCACTCCTCTTTCACAATTCATCCTTACTACCGTATAACTGCAAATCTAATTTGAAGCCAGGCTGACTATTTGTTGCAGGTAGTTTTCTGCTAACCTTATCACAGTAACAGAATCACGGAACAAATAGATCCTATGTAAGACTATAAAAACTGAAGCACTGCCACATCCCCACTCAGTGTTTAGGACAATCGGTCTGTATGAATTTTGCCAAGATTGTCCCTACTCGGCAACAAAAAGTGAACTCCACCCCACCCTGTCCCTCTAGACAGGGGCTTTATGTTAGGTGCAGCTGCAGGCTCTGGTTACACCCTCTCCACCCTCTAAATGTCCCGCTACAGGATGGAGCGGACAGCTGTGAGAATATGATAATATTCCTCGTGCACATTCTTCCATCATTCAGTTTGCTCTAAGAAGAGTTAGCAGCTTCCACACTGAGGACTTAAGAGCAAACACAATCATCGCCATGTCAATCCGGAGGCTTAGGAGCAACCCTAAAATGTTGAGGGACGTCAATATGGTGACAGAGGAGCTGAAGACTCTTTATTATAAGAGGCTGCTGCCGATAGAGAAATACTATTCTTTCCATCACTTTCATTCTCCGAGCTATGAGGACGCGGACTTTGACAACAAACCAATGGTGTTGGTGATGGGTCAGTACTCAACAGGAAAAACGACTTTTATCAGGTAAGAATCAGCAGATGTGTGTATGCATTCATGCGTAATGTATTGCAGTGATGTGTTGGGGGCTATAATGTTGGTGGTTTGGACTTCAGGTATCTCATAGAACAAGATTTCCTTGGTAGCAGAGTTGGGCCAGAGCCGACCACTGACTGCTTCACTGCCATCATGCATGGAGAGGTGGAAGGAATCATCCCTGGCAATGCCCTCACAGTGGATCCAAAAAAGCCCTTTCGCAACCTTGACCCTTTTGGAAATGCTTTTCTGAACAGGTGAAGGGAATCAACAGAGAGAGAGGAAGAAAAAAAAATGAAGAAAGAGCGGGGTGGAGGGAGGTGAAAGGGAAATGGGATTGCTTCGGAGGTGTCTTCTTTTTTCATTTCTTTTACTTTTTGCCAATATTCTGCCTTCGGTAGCATAGAAGTACTGAAATAAACATGGCAGTGTGAAGCTATATTTATTCATTTCAATAAAGGACAGTGTGGAAATTATAAAGCTGATGTTGACGCATTCTTTTCTTTGCAGGTTTCAGTGCGTTCAGATGCCCAATAAAGTCCTTGAGAGTATCAGCATCATCGACACCCCAGGCATCTTAACTGCTGCTAAAAGAAAACTGAGTCGAGGTGAGACAGAATGCACTTCTAATTTCCTTTTCAATGTCAGGAGGAATCAGAGTGTCTTCACTTCCACATATTCACTTTCAGACAGTTAAAGTTGGAAAGCATCGCTGCCGTCAGAAGGATTTAAAATCTTGGTATGAAAAGCGTCGTAGTTGATGCAATAAAATAAGAACATTTCAGCCCAACATAATTCAAACGCTTGGGAGTCAGAAGCACAGCAGATGAAAGTATTAACACAATGAGATGGGAGGAGACGAGCAGCAAGTAAGCGAGCAGCCTGTGCTTTGTTTTATGGACGCACTCATCTATGGGTGTAACTGAAATGGCTTGAAACCTCTGAGGGCCACAGGGACATGTTACATGTTCCTCCACGACTTTAGGCAGCAAGGCTTGCCCCATTACATACTGTGTTAATGAAAACCCTGTGTTTTCCATTCCTTATCCCCAGGCTACAACTTCCCAGCAGTGCTGCGCTGGTTTGCAGAGCGTGTGGATCGAATCATCCTGCTGTTTGATGCACATAAACTAGAGTTCTCTGATGAGCTCACTCGGGCCTTTGGGGCCCTGTGTGGCTATGAGGACAAGTTGCGTGTGGTTCTCAACAAAGCCGACAGGGTGGACTCGCAACAGCTCATGAGAGTGTACGGCGCCCTCATGTGGTCGCTGGGGAAAGTGTTTCAAACCCCCGAGATCTTGAGGGTTTACATTGGATCTTTCTGGTCAGAGCCGAGGCAGACGTGTGACCACTACCAGCTGATAGAGCTGGAGGAGGAGGATCTTTTGGCAGACATAAGGAACCTGCCGCGCAATGCTGCAGTACGCAAGCTGAATGACCTGGTGAAGAGGGCACGCTTAATGAGGGTAAGAGATGTTACGCATAGTCCAACCCATACTTTAAATATTAACAAGCCCATATGTATTTATGGTGATTTACGGTTTAATTTGTCCCCCCATAGGCTCATGCCCACATTATCAGCTATCTGAAGCAGGAGATGCCAAGACTATTTTGCAAAGAAAGAAAGAAGCACAATCTGATTTTCCAGCTTCCTGCCATTTTCAAAAAGATCCAGCAACAGCATCGAGTCCCAGCTGGCGACTTCCCCAACTGCATCAATTTGCAGGTCAAACACTACTTTCTAATTGCTGTCTAAATTCCATACTTATTTACCTAAATGTGTTCTGAGAGCCTAACATGAGATTGTATACATTTTCAGGAGAAACTTCTGGGTCAAGATTTCTCAAAGTTCAAGACGCTGAAACCAAGTCTAATGGCTTCCTTGGACAAATTCCTGACCACTGACATAGCCAACTTGGTTCCCTTAATTCAACAACAAGAACTGAGGAAGAAATCCCTCCCTGGTGTGCTGGACGGTGATTTTTTGGGAACATTCAGGCCTGAGCATTACAGGAGGGGTCCATTCAAGGAACTCCCCAGAGAAGACGAGAGCAGTGACATCGGTTTTGATGAGTGGGTAGTGGAGAAACACAAGCCAAAATACGATGAGATTTTCTACAACCTCAGTCCAAATGAGGGCAAACTGAGCAGCACCAAAGTCAAAAAGTGGATGATGACCACCCTTTTGCCCAACTCTGTGCTCGCTCATGTCTGGAGGTTGTCTGATGTGGATGGGGATGGCATGCTGGACAACGACGAGTTTGCTTTGGCCGTCCACCTGATTGAGGGAAAACTGCTGGGTCACTGGCTCCCCCGAGAGCTGCCGTCTCACCTGGTGCCACCGTCAAAACGGCTAAGCACAGCCAGCGATGAAGAGTGAACATGACATTGAAAGGAAGCTGAGGATCGGTGTACGTTATTTGTACAATTTGTACATAATTTCCTAAATAATACCTCATCTGGCAGTAGAAGCTTGTTTAAAAAGTACTAACAAAATGTGCAGTGCCTGTTCATGACCCTGAGGAGGTGCTATCCATTTGTATGTTAATCATCATGACACCAAAACCTAAAGATTACCGTTGATGGTTTTGATCATTGCATTGTATTTTTATCACACATTTCACTTCTGCATTCAGTCAAATATCCAGAGGAATAAGAACAAAACAGCATCAATTATCTGTAATTAGGTGGAATTTCTATTTAGCTTATATATTAGTTTTTTCCTTATACAGTATGAGTTGCTCACATCTCACATAATCACAATGGGTTTTTTTCATGTATGGCATTAAACTTGTAAAGATGACCGGCCAGTATTATTTCATTGTTTGTGATGGTATCATCACCATCACCATTATGCAATGGGAATTATGATGAGGTCTGATTAGTACTCACGAAGATGGCAGAATCGGCCATATAGTCCTGGAGAGCACAGGCAGCCTCCATACAGACGATGGCAGTGCCCATTGTTGGGACAGTTGCACTTTCTTCTGCAGTACCTCCCGAAATATCCCCTTGGACAACCTGTACACATGAGTAATGCCACTTCACTTTTCACTTCCGTAAAAAAAAAACAAGCTCTACTGTGATCAAAGCAAAGGCCAACACTTAAAAATGAGGACACAGTGCCCCTCTGAAATTGTATAACATGTGTGTCAGGACACATTCAGCACACACTGAAGGATAATGTGGAGCTTTGGTGCCCAACCTGGGGATCAGGACCCCTACAAGGGGTTGCGAGATGAATCTAGTGTGTGATTGCTCAGGTAAGAAATAAGACTAAATTATGCTTTTTCTTCTGACTTTTGTCACATTTTGCTTCTGTGGTTTTATTGTTTCAGACCTCTGAAAAGTATTCAAATGAAACAATTGGAAGATAAAACCACCTATGACAGAGTCATAAAGAGATATTGCTTCATATTAACGGGTCACAAGCAAAAAACATGACTATGAGCCTGGTTGTTGTAGTCACTCCTGTGTGTGTGTGTGTGTGTGTGTGTGTGTGTGTGTGTGTGCGTATGTAGGAATGTGTGTATACAAACCATCCTCGCAGAGCAGGCCCTGTACCCCAGGGGGGCACAAACACTTCCCACTCACTGGGTCACACGAGCCTCCATTCTGACAACGGCACAGGCTGTTACAGGCCTGCCCATATGTCGCCTGCGGACAAGCTGGAGAGGGAGACAGAAAAAAGGGGGATTACATGGAGAAAGAGCATTAAAACCTTAACACTTGCAGTATAACTTAATGAATCAAAACTGTGGGGAATTCCGTTGACACTGAAACACAGACTCCTATATGAGAGAAGAGAAAGGACATGCAGAGAAAGGGTTCTGCTCCAGCTTTCAGAAGTCAGTCAACACTTCCACCTTCCATCGTCTCTTTCCCCATGGTGTGTGCCCTCCTGACACGCTTAAGCTCTCTGGCCTTGTTAGCAATTACAACATGAACCAGATGGCTCTTTAAGATGTGCTAAAGTGTTACAATCCATCAAGTGAAGGTCTGCTTGAATTCCATGTCACACGTTCTTCACAGAAGCTTTATGTCTCTCCATGGGGAGATGCGCCGGTTTAAAATGATCTATGAAGGTACTTGTTATCTTGTAAAATCCATACGGATACATTAAAATTAATATATAAATGGGGGCAGACCTGGGCATTGTACGGCCCGCGGGCCACATCCGGCCCTTTGGCTGTCCCCGACCGGCCCGCGAGACGGCCAATGGTAAATTAGCAAGCAAACAAAAAAGTGTTCATCATTCACACAGTACAACTGAGCGTTGCTTTTATTTTGAAGGCGTCTGCCGTCTTTTCAAACGTACGCACGTCCGCGCTTGTGGGCGTGGCTGCGGCCGTT
>JAVQJF010098922.1:0-17520 GCA_036023855.1 Gadopsis marmoratus | reverse complement strand
CTGGCGACCAGTCCAGGGTGTTTCCCTGCCTCTCGCCCAATGTTAGCTGGGATTGGCTCCAGCCCCCCCCCGCGACCCTTCGGGATAAGCAGTCTGGTTAATGAATGAATGAATGAATGGTAGAAATAAAGAAATTTAAAAGTGTAAAAATGTAGAATCTTTATATTGCCCCATCAATAGCAGCGGCAAACAGAAAGATTTTAAGCCTTCGTGTAAGTGTTTGAAACTGGTGAAACATCGGTGCAGTGTCATCCTGCAGACTCAGGACAGCTACGTGTGCCAAGCTGAACTTTGCGTTTTCATTGGCTTCAGAGAAAATAAAAGTCTAGCCGGTGTTGTTAGAGGTTTGAGTTATTTTCATCCGTCTCCATGTCTCTTTGTTAATCACGGCGTTCAGACCCCCACAGTGTTACCTAGGCCTGCTGTGTCTTCTCGGTTTGACCCTGAATACCCAAATGCCTCTCTGTCCACGGGGAAGTGATGAGGTGACTATGTATTTGGCCACCTGTCGGGGTCCGTCTGTTCACAGCTTAATGTTCCCTGAAATGAGCTTTGAGGTTGATATTGAGAAGTTGTTTAATCTGTTGAGTTTTATTTATTTTCAATAGGCTTTCATTTGGCCACTAGTATAAATCCAGTGGCTGACATGAAGGCTGTTTGAAGGGACGTTACTGACCGTGAGATCGGCTTCCCACCAAACCACAGTGTGTACATGGGATGTTAAATGTTTAGGCAGCGTTGCATTCGCTCCCAGCGTGACCTGCTGCAAGTACGACGACAGTACGTGGCCTCCTTAAATCCAAAAGGTGACGCAAGTCACCACAAAATGTGATTATTACACATTAGTGATTGTTAAATTCACACGACCAAACTCTGCTGTAACGCATCATTTTCTGCCATGTTAACAAATAGTATGGTTAACATTTTTCTTTACAGTAATACTACACATAAATATTTAGTTCTTTGTTTCAGAGTTATACATCTCGCACAAATATGCCGCGTTGACACCAGCCAAACCCAAACCGTGCTTCTTATCCCTATTGTCTTCTGTCTTACAGCTTCAGCCGCAAAACCTTGACCAACAGTTGAATTTCCAGTGCAAATCTTCCCACTGTTGTCCTGTCTTACAAAATGAGTGAAAAATGTGAACACGGTTACTTCAAGAATGTAATAATAAATGCATAGCATGGCTTGATAACGTTGAGAACAGCAAATCCATATAGTGTTGTTGTTGCTATGACAATAATGGGTTAAATCCTGTGTTGAACTATAAATGATTTCACCAGAGGCGACAGAGGCATAAATCCAGCTTGATATTTTCAATCCTGTGTCTTATTCTCTCTTGATTATTCAGAAACAGAGACCAGACATCTTAAGACATAGTAGCTTCTCAGGTTTTACTCAATGGTGTAATACTTTAGAGAAGTGTACAT
This sequence comes from Gadopsis marmoratus, assembly GCA_036023855.1. Classification (NCBI taxonomy): domain Eukaryota; kingdom Metazoa; phylum Chordata; class Actinopteri; order Centrarchiformes; family Percichthyidae; genus Gadopsis; species Gadopsis marmoratus. Next base: position 16,087 of record JAVQJF010098922.1, on the reverse strand, counting down.
CATTAATTTTAAGATTATGTAACTGTCCTGTTCCTCCATTTTTTCAGTCTGTCTGTCGGTGGGTTCCTGAGTTGAGTTTCTTTAACCTGTTCTCTTCGGACAGAGTCGGTAATAACAGTCCTTGACACAAGAGCAGGAGGAAACGCAGTGTGAAAATGGAAATCAAGGTTGCAAAAGTCGATGTGCTGCAGCATAACTGTAATGCATTCTTGGATGGTCTCAGCCTGGGCTGCAAGCTGCATTTCATGTGCGTGAGTGTGTGTTGGTCATTTTTGAAACAATGTGAAATTGGAGACTTGGTTGTCAGGCACAGATGTGAACGACATATGAATCATGAATGACTAGTTTTATGAGTTGTGCATTGGAAGCCTTTTTTAAATGCTAATCTAAACAAAATGACTTTGGAAGACTGCATGTCTGAAGCCATTTAGTCAGGGGCTCTCGGCCTTTTATTACTTACGTCTCGCGTCTGATTTCTGAGAACCACCTTCCCAAATAAATTAGAAAAAAACCCAGCATCCTGATTGCTTTTGTCTCTGGAGCGTCTATGGTTTTAGCGGGATTTCACCACATTCGACATGATGCGCTTTTGGCTCTGCGTCACTGCCTGCCATCATGAATCCAAATTAAATGTATTCTGGCTCATATTTCCTCACCACACGCTTTGGAGCTTTTACTGGCGCAGGTTTGTCTCCACATCACTTCATCCGAGAGAACATTAACTAGCTAACAGTGGCAAAACACGTTTGTTGTCCTTGATGAGTCATGATTGGTGTGATATTCAAACATGAAATTGTGCATTTTGATTTGATGTCTTTATTTATGTGCATCCTCATCCATTTAGATATAAACATTTCTTTGTAAATTCCCAAATAAGGTCTAATTTTAAGCTAACCACCAAGTGATACTGCACGTGGCGTGTCGAGGCCCACCAGTGACGATGCATGATGTAGAGGATTCAGATTTAACTCGGGCTAATTCTGATCCAGGTCCCCAATAGCTTGTTGCCCCTCATACCCACTACCCAGGGACGGATTGCCTCCCATGTCGGGAAATAATGATTCTGTTGTTGTTTACACAGTAGCAGTGCACCCTCCCTCTGTTCATTTTAGGAGTACGGAATTTGAGACAACAGGCCCGTATGGCATGTAAACACTGTGCACTACTTGTAGGTTTTGGTGTGATGAGTGCATAGTACTGCGATCCATTTTTTTCCAGACATGTTGAAAGAGTGATTAAAACATTTTAACAACTTCCCTTTAGACACAAAAAACCCATCTCCTCCTCAGCACACATAGTTGAGGTCATAGTTTGCCTAAAGCGTTGAAACTGTGCCGCTGCTCGCGGCACTCAGAATGTCCTGTGGCTCATTAACCGGACCGCACAGCACAGGAAGCGTTATAACATCAGGTTAATTTTGAAGGTCTTCTCCAGAGTCTTGTGTGTGTTATTTCACTTGATATTCTTCTGATCGACAATAGATTTCAAACGTATTGACTAAACTAATGATCACTGTTTTCCTCAAGTTGACATTTTATTTGTGATGAATTTGTAGATTCCCGACACCCAAGTTGTCTGATAATAACACTGCATAGCAACATGCGTTGAAATAATGAATACAAAACCATTATTTGGGGTTGGAGGCTGCGAAATATCTATTTAGCAAATTATAATAGTATGTGAGGTAAAAAAATGAATATTTGTGTGTGCGAGATGGGCACACGCACACACAGAGTGTGGTCTGTATACCAGACCAGGTTTTCAATTGGTGAGCAGACTAGTCTGAACTGCATTGTTTACCTTGACATTAGAGGAGGAAACATTAAATCACTGTCACTCCTGTTAAATCTTCATCCATTGGAGTGCTGATTGTTGGAGGTGGATGTCTCTGAGAGGCCAACTAGTAAAAGTGTCAGGCTGATGCCAAACTGGAGTTTTGTACCACTCTAGAGACTACAAAGTGACTGTGTGTGTGTGTGTGGTGGGCACCGTTTCAAGACCTGGCAACTCCTGCCAGCTGGCTCGTTTTGATGGCACGTTAGGGTGATGGAGGCATACTTCACAGGAATCTGGGACATGGCTGAGCCAGTGTGTTTTAAACTGTGACTCGAAGTGGTGTCTGCAATACCATCAGCTAACCATCTGCTGTGAGATATGACATATCGTCATGACAACCAGAGGGAGCGAGGAAAAGAAGACGGAAGTGTAAAATACTAATTTGGCTGTGTGTTTCTCAAAAGACCATTCAAATCAGTAGAGACAAAGGTTTCTAGAAGGAGGCACGCAGGGTGAGTTGGATACTGACAACTAGTCAAGTTCTTGACAGTTTTGCTTGACAAATAAGAAATAATTAATCAATTATCAAACTAGTTGGCAATTAATTTTCTTTTGATCGTTTAATCAATGTTTGCTCTATTTGTGACCATTAAATGCACTAGATGGCACACTTTACAGTTAAAGTACACTGGTCAGTGCTCTGGCAGACAAACTGTTTCTATATCATGTTAACCATTATCATCTTTCTACTGTAACTTCTTGTTGCCTATTGGCGGAAATATATAGCGATTTAGCAGTCAGACTCTAGGTTTTATTCACACAGTGTATGTCCTGTCTTGTGGTGAATTTCCATGTAAGCGAGCACATATGGACTTGTTGTTTAACACCTACAGTCTCATGTGTGTTAAGACTTTTGTCCCATCTCACATGCCATACAGACCTTTATCATAGACCTTTGTTTCTGAGTTAGACTCTGCTCAGTCAGTCCAGTGTAGTTTAGATGCGTCATACTCAGTGTGTGTGTGTGTGTGTGTGTGTGTCTCCCTTCACATAGAGAAGTATATTCATGATCATATAGCCAATATCTATTGCTTAACAGTGTGATTGGCCATTTGAAATGTCTGATTTTACCTCACTTAAAGGTCCCCTGTGAACAAACAGAAGTTCTCTTTACATTCAGTGTTACTCGCCTGAAAGCATCGTGGACATGCTTGTGGTCTAAAAAATGTGTTGACGGCATTTCCTTCCTCATAACATGTTTGCAAAGTCGAAATTTTTTTTTTGTCTTCTTTTCTTTAAGTTTGAAATGTTTACATGCCAGCAGTCTTCCTCTTCTTTTCCTTTGCTGAAGCATTGCTGCATTTCTTGGCACATTACCACCACCTGTTGGCTCAGTAGAATAGTGTGAAACTATTGCCAGGGATGTTGATTGCATCACCCTTGTGTCCTTGTGTCCTTGTGCACGTGAACAAACGAGATGGGAACCCACTCATAAAAACATTTATCCATGCTTGGGAGTGGTGAAATAACTCTACAAAGTACCTTTTTTAAAACATTTATCTGCCTATTATAATGGGTGGCCCAATGAATCGGTGCATTTCATTTAGAGCCTCTGCATTTAAGTGCTCATGATCCTTGTATTTACTGAGGGAGCCTAAACTTTGCCTCGTGTTGTTTAGCTTGATTTGATGCCAAATTGCTCTTGTGTTTTTTAAGGGGGAAGTGTCTCGAAGTAACGTTATTCTGTTTGGATAAGGTGTCACACAGCTATCTGAGCACATGTCTTCCATCAGATCCAGGAGAAAAGATGCTAGGAAAGAGGGGAGGGTGAGCAATGGTTGTGTTGGAGGAAAGTTTAGAGTGGAGATGAGTGCACAGTGAAATGGAAAGAGGAATGATGGGAGGTACCAGAAGGGCATTGGAGAAAATATAAGTTGCAAAATAAAGGCCAAGGGAACAACAGACATGAAAGTAATAATGATAGAGGTGCTGAAGAGGAACAGTCGATGAAATGAGGTGAGAAATTAATAGGCAGTAGGAAACACAGAGGGAGAAAGGCCAGGGTTTATAGATTGACAAATAGGGAGTGGAAGAAATGGGAATATAAAGGCAAGAGATTCAAGAACATTCACATTCTCTTCTTTGATCTCACATTTGCTTCTTTCCTTATTGCTCAATTCTCAAAGGAATCTTTCAAGGAAGGATCTGACTTTCGCTCTATTTACTGTTTACCTGGAAAGTTAGAAATGTACTAGCTGATGTCTAAATGCCAAAAAGCGTCGCAAATGCTTAGAATGTCAATGTACTAGTGTTTAGAAAGGGTCGAGGAGAAAGGGGAGCTTGAGGTAAAGGGAAGAGGGGCAGGGATGGACTCTGAGATGCACAGAGGGGCAGGTCCAACGGGCAGCAGACAGCAAGCAGGGTGTCAACCTCCTAAACCTCTGCTATAAAATGAAGCGTGCAGAGCTTGTTCGGCTTTTGCTTTGGTTGGCGCTCTGCTTGAACTCTGCTGTAACTAAGTAAGTTGCTTTTATTAAGTATTTTTCCTTTTTTTTTTTTAGATTGATAATAGCAGAATGGTCATGTTTTCCTTGTGTTTTAACTGTCTTTGCACATTTAAGAGGATTGCTACTCTTTGGGAGGTGATGCCTGCGTCTTTGTGAGTTTGCCTGTTTTTAACTTTATGCAACTTAACCAGAAAGTGGCAAGATTTCTTTGAATTATGTTGCATGCTTGAGTCTTCAACCGCTCAACGTTCTTGTGGCTTGAGACACAGAAAGTTGGAGGCTGAGAGGTTTCTGCAGCTGTGTCGTAAAGCTTGAGGGTTTTCTACCGCTGTTGCTGCCATCCTGCCGCTGAACTTTGAGCTGACTAAACTGAACCTGATGTTTTTTTCAATGTAGCTTGATTGTATTCTTTCCTGTTCAGATGACATTATGCAGCCCGTTTATTAAACTGCTGTGTTGGCCCACACATTAACTGTCTGATTCAAATATCTAAATATAGAAAAGAGATTGAGACATGGCTGCTGATAAACACGTAAAGCTCTAAATGTTTTTCACAACTGAAACACATATTCGTTATCTGTGTGTTTCAGACCTGGTGCCACCCTGATCAAGCCCTGACTGAGCACGTTCCTCTTGCAGTGCAACGAGAACCATGACGGCCGTCAACGCGCCTCGGGACAAGTAAGACAACATCTTTCCTGTTTTTAGTTTCAGTAATGGGATTTGGATGAGATCCAGTGAAAAAATTGTTCTCAATTGTTTGTTGATTTTAAGTTGAATGAGTTCATTGAAGCACTTTCATGCGAACCTTTTTTTTTTCTTTCCCAGATACAAAGCAGTATGGATCATTTTCTTCATCCTGGGCTTGGGAACCCTCCTACCATGGAATTTCTTCATGACGGCAACAATGGTAAGTAACATTTTAGGACAAGTAGGAAATTGTCTGACTGAGAACATTTGCTGCCAAATGTGCTGTTAATCCTGTTGAAGCTCAAAAGCTTATAGTCTTTTATTTGTTTTGGCAAATGAAAGTTGAAAATCAACTTTGATAACTAATATGCACTTTTAAAGACATGGACCAGAAATATGGCTATACTATGACTATATGGCCACAGTCTGAATGCAAGGTCCTTTCTGGCTAGCATGAAACACCTCTGAACTATAATTGGTAGCTGGCTTGTTTTCCAGAAAGTTATAAAACAAATATGACACAAACCTGTGACTAAATTCCTCCATCCTTTTCTTTAGTACTTCACAAGTAGGCTGAAGGACCCGCCCACTGACCTCCCCTCCAATCAGACGGCAAATGAGACTTTGGAGGGCAGGGATACTCGCAGTCTGCTGGAGTCAAAGTTTAACAACGTGATGACGCTCTGCGCCATGGTGCCTCTGCTTATTTTCACCTGCCTCAACTCTTTCCTACACCAGAGGTATCCACCCTGCTCCACACTGGCACACTCACTGAAGACAAAAGGAATTAAAACCTGACCCTGTAGATTTATGTAACTTGTGTCTAGTATGCACACTCCTCCACCCACAGGAAGCTATCTGTTTTGAAACCTAAAGTTTCAACAGTAAGATTGTTAGCCTCTTAGACGGTTTGGTGTCCTTTTTTAGAGGCAAAGTGATCAGAATCCACCATATGTGATGTAGCCTTTGGAGTATAAATTTGAGTTCATTTATTACAGAAAGACATTTGACTGAAGACTTTACATTCAAAGGATGAACTCTTTTGAGGCAAATTCTGCACCTTTACTTTCCCGCTCTTTCTCTCCACCCTCCTGCTTATCGGTACCCGTTGGTCAACCCATGCCACTATAGGTAACATGATCCCGCATGTTTGCTTTAATTAGAGTAGGATTGAGAGAGATCCGGGGTGGACCCAACCACTGGCTGACTCTTCCCCTGCACAAACACACCCAGGAATGCTATTTATGTTCCCCCCCCACCCCATCTTCAGCTTTACCTCTCCCTGCATCTCTTCCAAACTGTCTGTTCTTTTTCTCCTGCTGTCGCTCGCGTACTCAAAATACTCACAAATTTTTTTTCTGCTGACCTCTTTTGTCTATTTTCTCCTTCGTCCTTTTCTCTAAAAAAAAAGATACAATATGTGTTTCCTTTTTTTGATGAACAAACCACTGCTTGTTGTGAATTGACCCAACTCCCTCTATTTTCCCCTGTTCTGTTGGAAAGACTTGCCCCTCTTAACTTCATAATCAGAAAATGTTTTTCAAAATTAAAACAATAAATCACGATCCACTCTTCCATTTTTCCCTCTCTTCTTTCTCCTGTCAGATTTAAACACACATCCCGTTTTTCTACCCAACATTTATTTTTTAAATTAACCCCTAAAGCATGCCAAAATGGGTATGGCTAATGTTCTTCACTGGTGGTTTGGGTTGGCTGTGTAGAAACAGACACATTTAGTTGTTTAAATTTAATTTCTTCTGTTTTCACTCTGTGTGTCTCAGGATTCCTCAGAAGCTCCGGATCTCTGGCAGCCTGACGGTCATCCTGGTGGTTTTCCTGTTGACGGCGGTGCTCGTCAAGGTGGACTTGGCCCCGCTGCCCTTCTTCACCCTCACTATGATCAAAATTGTCTGCATCAACTGTAAGTCTCTAAATGCATGACTAATAATAATTACATGACACATCTATCCTGTCTGCATCGTTTTCAGTCGACACAGAAGCTGTGGTAGTGGTTGCTTGGTAACATTTTCACATAAACATGTTGGTGCAAGAGTGGTTATATCTGTAAGTCAACTTGCAACAACTTGTGCTGCATCAATCTCATCAGCACCATTGTTATGCCACTATTTACCACAACTGCAGGTAGGTAGCAAGATAGTCATGTAGGTAGTCCTCGTTCTTAATCCCACCAACTCGTTCTTAATCCCACCAACTAAGCTCTGATTGGTCGGTTGGTTCTCTAATGACGAAAACAGCTGCAGTGGGCAAAACGCCAAATCTGCTTCACTGAACAAATTTCCACATTGAACTCTTGCAAAGGATTATTTCCACATGTCTCCTCCTCCTTTGATCGACATCCACAGCGTTTGGAAAAATCCTCCCCTCTTGTACCACCGAGCCGCAGAGCACAGTGTGTAATCTCACTGCGCTTGTTTATTTACAAGGACTCACTGAGCAACAGGGATAAGATCACCCCCCCAATCCCTGTTGGACCAGTTCCTTATGAGGAACAGCCCATTGTGTTTGTGTTTAATATAGAGGGGAGCACGTCATGACCTTGGAACTTTGATATTGACATTGGCACATTCCTCTTAGTGGACACATGTTACAAGATTTCTGCAGCTAATTTAGTTACAAAGTTACTGCATAAACAGTTTCCATTGGTGAGATGCAAGTTTGTATGAAAAAGCCGTATTGACTACAACATTGTGCAACGTGAGATGAAGAAAGTAGTAGTTATATGTAACAGTAAATATATAATTACGTTGCTCCATGTTGTTTTCAGAAAGGGTGTTGTCTCCCTGTTTGGGACTGCAGCTCACCTCTTTTTCTGTTGCTGTGGGACAGTGTGTGGTTTATTTTATTAATTTACTTTTGTCACCGTGTTTTCTTTAAAAGTCGACTAATTCTTAAACATCCTCGTCTGGTTTCCTGTGTCCCTCCCCAGCGTTCGGGGCGATTCTCCAGAGCAGTCTCTTCGGGCTGGCAGGGATTCTGCCTGCCTCCTACACCACTCCCATCATGAGTGGACAGGGGCTGGCCGGCACCTTCGCTGCTGTGTCCATGATCTTCGCACTGGCCAGTATGTGTGTGTCTCTGTCTCTCTCTCACACTCACTCACACACACACACACACGCACACACACACACACACACACACACAATAAGCACTGATATGCCTCTTCAGGTGGTGGACAAAATAACAAAAACACCTTACAGCACAACACACCTACCAGTGCTGTACATTGACTTTTTAGGATGTCAAGTTGAAAGGTTTGTTTCACAAAACAACATTTTGGATGTTCTACAACAATGCCATTTATACAAAAAATGTGACTTCTCACACCTTGCACAAGTCACAATTTAACTATTAATTTAACAAAACAGTGACAGAAAGTTAAACTTTGTAGCTGACGTGTTTATTTCTTCTGCTTTTTAAGTGTCACATTCACATGTTTAATTTTGGTCAATGATAAGTTTTGTTGTGGGAAAAGGTGAGCCAGTACAATTTATTGTTAATCATTGAACAAATGTTCAATGATTAACAATAAATTGTGATGTCTGTTCTTTGAATTCAACCTCCTAGACCGAATTAACAATATTAGTCGCTTGGAAGTCCTTTTGTAACTTGGGATTGTTTCTGTCAGATTTATGTCTCAGTGCGCTGTGAGAATTCCCTTTTGAAGACATGAGTCAGACGCATTTATGTAGTTTAGCTGTCATCCGTTACATCACATCAATCTGTCACCAATGAGAAACAGTTTGTTTTCTTCGCTTTTAAGCCACAACAGGTTGCGTCAACTTGGACAAATCTCACCTTCTCAGTCTGTGTGATGATGCTAACGTTAGCTGATGACGAACATGAATACACACAGATGTAATCCTAAACTACTTCTGGTATTAGAGAACTACTGTGTTCATGTTTGTACTTGCACAGGATGATCTTTTCTTAAGATATGCCACACTATGTTCACTGTACAGTCCCGCAGATAGTAAATACATGTGTAATTGTTGAGCCGATGGTGATTTTTGAGGCTGTAGTTCGTAGTATTGATGAGCAGATATTCCCCGATGTCCTCGTGTTGGTGGCCAGTGGTTCAGTCTCAAATTTAGTAGAACTTAGAGCTGAAATCATCAATCGATTTGTAATTGATTAGTCAAGCGACAGAAAAATGATCTGCAACTGTTTTGATGATCGATCATTTAGGTCATTTATCAAGGAAAAATGCCAAACGTTTAATGGCTCCAGCTTGTTGTTTTGAAAATTGTTTCGCATTGTGTTTGTAATATTTTCTGAAATATTTATAGACTAATTGATTAGGTGATTAATCAAGAGTATGAATAGCACATCGCATACTTTGCCAAAGCTGTGCCAACAATACAAACTGTTGAGTTAAATGAGTACTTATGATGGTCTTAAACACTAATGATTCTGTGTCTTTGTCTGTAGGTGGATCAGCTCTGCAGGACAGCGCTTTTGGTTACTTCATCACAGCCTGTGTTGTTGTTCTCCTGGCCATAATGTCCTACATCGCACTGCCCAGGATGGTAACACCTCATATTCTATAGACTAAATATTGCTTGACTTGAATTTATAATCATGAGATATTTGTTTAAAACCACTTTCAAATGTGTTCCCATTTTGCGCTCATTAACTTTGTATGTTTTTGTAGATCACTTTGTGAACTTGAGATAAGTGCTCAATGCTTTTAGTTAGCTGCTGCATAAAGTCCAGTCTTTTTCTTTTTCTATCAGTCCAAACTCTTCAGTCTGTGAGCTGATAGAAAACACACCTGCCAGAGAGAATTTACAGCATCTCAGTGAACATGCTGTTCTCTCTGTGTTCTTTATAGCTGCTCTACTGGCTCATTGGGGATTTTGTCTTTGTTAACAGGAGTTTTTCCAGTACTACATAGAGAGAAGTGGATCAAGACCCTCTGCTGAGGAGGAGAACAAGATGGACTTGCTCAAAAAAGGTAAATTGCATATGCTCAGATCAGATATTCAGGTTCTGGTTTCCAAAAGTGAATAATTCTGGAGGTTAAAACTGTGGACACGTGTCTACGTTGTAGGTCGACCTCAGCATTACAACTTAGACAAGATCTTGGTTATAGCATGCAAAAAAACCAAACTGTAATGGTTTTTTTTTTTGTTTTTAAATTAGTTAATGATTACTCAATGATGGCATGACACTGAAAGAGCTATAACTTTAATTGATATTTGTGACAGTATGAGAGAATGTGAAATCATTTTATCCCTGATACTGTTATCTTTCTTTATCAAGATGCCCAACTCCACCCAAACTGCACAGACCCTGAAGGATCAAGATCACCTCTTTAGTTTAGTAACAATATAGATTTATGTTATGGCAATCAGTTTTGTATTTTTTCAGATTGTTATTTGAGTAATTCATTTTTTCTGCTGAAGGTTATCAGGTTTCTATCCAGAGTCATCTGTAGTTATGCTTGCTCTGTGATTGGAGGTTTTTTTAATAGAAATAATCCATGGGGAAATTGTACTTTTCTTCTTTTGTTTATGTTTTTATATACTCAGGCGTGTCCTTTTTTTTTTATTTTTTATGAAAGAACATGTACTAACACACTTGCTCACCTGGGCGATTAAACCAGGAGAGTTTCATGTCAACACAAGCCTCGAAAGTGCTCCAACTGTGAGTCACCTTATATTATCTATCCAGAATATGAGCAGGACTTTTACTTTTGTAAAAAAGAAAACGCCATACTCATAAAACTATCATAACAAGTGACTTTGTGGTAGACATGTTTTCATCGTAGCGTCTCCCTTACACCAAAAGGATTGCTCTCTTTACTAAACACTCACTGCGGAAGCCAAACCCACTGAAAGTGTTTGTGTTTTGCTGACCAGTGTGAACCTGTGGTGTTAATCACTGTAATGGGAACCCTATATTATATAAAAAATCTTGGAAATCTTGCGCGAACACCCACTCAAATGTGGCAATGGTGGTTTTAACTCCATGTGACCAACATTAGCACGTTTGTTTGTTTTTCTCAGAAAGTCCAGCAGAGAAGCGACCGGTGGTGAATCTGATGGAGGACGACGACAAACCCAGCGTATCTGTGTTTAACATCTTCAAACAGGTGAACTTACTTTTCTCACGGGGTAACATATGAACACAAATGAATGAAGGCCAAAAAACGGCTTTGCACATAAAAATTCCAGCCAATAATGAATTAAAGATTCGGCACATTCATTTAAAACTTCACTTTTTGCCATTAGGTTGACCAGTAATAGCTGTAGGTGTCACTAGTTGGATAACCAGCTCTGTTCTACCTGTATGACAGTCGTTAAACTGGTTACGTAATATTGATTAGGTTCGTCTTCGTTCTCTCTAATCAGATCTGGGTGATGGCTCTGTCGGTGTGCTTCATCTTCACTGTCACCATCGGAACATTTCCCGCCGTAACAGTGGAGGTCCAGACGACAGTAGCAAATGGAGGCGCCTGGGGTGAGTCTCCGTCTGTGACATCTGTTACGAAGCTACACAGCTGCAGTAGCTAGAGAGCCTGTGATGTTTGAGAGGGTTGACTGCCAAATTTTTGTCCCCGTTTAGTTGTTTGTTCCCAAACTTATGTGGGAATAAACCAATAGTTTTTGTTTGCCAACAAGGGGACTAAGGCTGGGAAGATTTCTAACTCTTGACCCCAGACAGCAAAGTCATGTCTTTTTGTGAGGCGAGACAATTGACAATTGTTAAACCTTCTTCACATAATTTTAATATTTATTTTTAAAAAGAGGCCATGATGAAACCAGTGAGGCCCAAATATTTTAGAAGGCTTTTAATTCTACAGTATTTTCTAATACTGCCTATTTTATCTTCAGAAAGATGCACTAAATTAGACCTGACTGTTGATTTCATTGCAGATTTATGTTGTTTAAATTGAAAATGCCATGGACAAGGCTTTATTTATGAATATAAGAGCAGCCTACAGAAATTAGTTTTAATCCTTTTTTAAAGGAGTACGCCACTGAAAATTTGTCTTTCATTAAATCTTTTCCCTGTAGGCTTGTAATGTAGCTCTGAAATGTTTGTGGCATGGATTCACACGACCCAGAGTCACGGTAAAAAAAAGTTTCAAAGTAGTTTCTGGATACATGAATCCAAATTGACAACAGCTGCCTTCCTCCATGAATGACAAAGCTACGAAGCTCTCAGATCTGCCTTTCAGGCCCACAGAGGTCTGGTGTTATAGTTTTCTATTAAGCAAAGACATCTGCAGTCTTGTTTTTAACAACAGCTTGATTGTTTTGCTCCCTCTTCAGAGACGTACTTCATCCCCGTGTCATGTTTCCTCCTCTTCAACGTGATGGACTGGGCTGGCAGGAGTCTGACAGCCTTCTGCATGTGGGTCAGTAACAACACAGATAACTCATTTTACCCAACAGGGCTCAGTTTTTCTAACCTGCTCTGAAGGTTTGGGCTTCCTCTTTGGGTTCAGAGCCTGTAATTATTGGTTTGGTCCCAACTATCTGTCAAGATTCTTGCGTGGTGGATCTATTCAGGCTGGATTTGATCACAGATCTTGTCCTATCTGCCTCAGGTGTTTGTGTGGACCCTACAGCTGCCTTTTGTTTGCGGCTACTATCAACATCTGTATGATACTACTGGAGCATATTACAGACTTGACCCGTAGTAATGACAATGACTGATGCTTAAACTCTGGTACCTCACGCAGCCCTATCAATCATCCTATCAATGAATTAATCCAGTAACAGCTCTGGTGTTTACAAACGGTTTTGCCTTATAGAGTTAATTTAAAACGAGCATAATATTTTGTGTGGTCTGCTGCTGTCTGGCGGGGCGGGTGGGGACAGCAGACACACCTAGAGGGAAGCCTTTGGCTTCATAAAATGCTTACACGTGAATAAATCCATGGTTCATGATGAGTGGAATGGTGGAAAATCTTCAGTCGTGCAGAGTTTGGGGGTGAAAATAAAGCAAGCAAGTTTTGTTGCTGAGATCAGAGGTTTGTTGTGCGTGCGCCGTGTAAAGGAAGTGATAATGGTGGTCAGAAGGTGTGACTGGTGACTCTCTGACATGCACGTCAGGATGATCGACGGCGGAGGTTATGAGCTAAGACGCTCTCAGCGCTGCTACACATCTACAACCATCAGTTTAACTCTGCTACTGGCTTTAATAGATTATTTTAGGTTCACAGTATCTCCAGCTGTCTAGTGTCACTTGGCATTATTTTATACTCAAGCAATGTCAGGCAGTTTTCTTTATACTAACATATTCACCATCATACTAATTCCTCTTTTGTTTGTCAAATGTTAGCTTCTTTCCTTTCATAGGATGCACACAGATCTTATTAACAAACTAATTTCCTGTGATCCAGAGGAAATGATCAGTTGAATCAATTAATTCTGTGTACAGTTACTTAACCCCGTCTGACCTGCACTGGGATGCAGATAACAGTAGTCAGCTGCTCCAGGACCATGTGAGTTTATTCATCATCATAAGACGACGCTGATCAGGATCCTGACGGTTTCCTCTGAGGTGCTTTTGTGACCTCAGCTTCTTTGATCAGTCGTGTCTTTAAACATAGTTCTCCAACTAAGTTACATATAAGACTGTTAACTCTACTTGTTAAAGTGAATTGAGTGAGTTTGTCATTGAACTCAGCTTTGCCGCTCCACATGCTCAAATCATATATTCACAACTTGACACTGAAAATAGCGTTTACGGCTCATAAATGTCTCCAAAGGAACTTAAACGTTGTTGTTAAACACACGTTTCAGTGTTACTTTTTGTGATTTCTTTTTTTCTTTTAAGCATGATTATATCCAACAGTTGAATATACCACATAAGCAACTAACGAATATTTTCATTATCAAGTAAAATAGCGATTATTTATTTGACTAATCGTTTAGTCTGTAACAGATCAGAAAATAGTGAAAAATGCTTTGTCCAACCAACAGTCCAAAACCACAAAATATAAACTTTAGAAAAAAGAAAAGCAACAAATCCTGACATGTGACAAGCTGGAAACATTCTCATGTTATTTTTCTGCTTTAGCTAATTACATCACGCTGTAACCTCACAGATTGTTTCCCCAATCCAATCTTCAGAACCCTCTGATTTACCTCCCACCCCGCTGATGGAAGTTATGAGTTTTTTGTCGTCCCCTGTGGTTTATGTTGCTGCGTTTCTGTCCCTCTCTCTCCAGCCGGGTAAAGACAGCAGATGGCTTCCTGTCTTCGTGTGTCTGCGGGTGGCCTTCATCCCTCTCTTCATGCTGTGTAACGTACAGCCTCGCAAATACCTCCCCGTGCTGTTTGCCCACGACACCTGGTACATCATCTTCATGATCTTCTTCTCCTTCTCCAACGGATACCTGGCCAGTCTTTGCATGTGCTTCGGACCCAAGTAAGAACATACAGACTGTGTACACTGGAGGAAATGTGGACACTAGGACTGACTAGTGTTCGTGGTTGCTGATTAAGTGGAAGCCTCATGCTTTACTTTCCAAGGATTAGAGAAGAGGATGGAGACGACTCTTATAAGGCTACTCTAGCAACGTTGGTAGGCGGCAATAAAAAAGGCTTCTACTGATTTTTGATATATTGGGCTGGAGGAGATTAGCCTAGTGGGAAAAAGCTAGCCTGGCTCTCTTTAAAGCTCAAACATACTCCTATCAGTACCTCTAAACCTCAAAATGAACTTGACGTATTGTGTTTGTTAAATCTGTACACAAACAGAAATGTAAGAAGTTGTTATTTTAGAGCTGTGTGCTGAAACTATTTCTCGTCATTAGTTACAGCCTATAACTTTGACCAAAACCACAAACTGACAGTTTTACATTTGTTTGTGTACAAATTAAACAAATGAGATAAAACATGTAATTTAGTGAACTTTAGTTTTTTAACTTTTGACAGCCAGGCTAGCTATCTCCTAGCTATTTCCTCCTGCTTCCAGTCTTCATGCTAAGCTAAGCAGCTCTGGGCTGAAGTGCCATACTTGCCATACAAACTTGAATCCAGGTGAAAGACAAGAACAACGCACAAAGACTTGAATATAAATCATAAAATACATAAAGCACATTAAGAAATATGTAAAACAAATGCTAAACCCTCACACACAAGCTCATAAAACAGTGTATATCAGCCTATTTTCATCTAACTCTTGTGTTTAATGGGGAACCACTCATTCCTAATGAATTTTGTCGCCCTGTTGTCTCTGTACAGGAAGGTGGCGCAGCATGAGGCAGAGACAGCGGGGGCCATCATGGCCTTCTTCTTGTCCCTCGGCTTGGCGCTGGGTGCTGCAGTCTCATTTGCTTTCAGGGCAATCATCTAAAATCTCCAGCACACACTCTCGGTCATTAACCTTCACGGGAGAACAATAACTGCACTGTTCTCCTCTACAACAATCTTCAGCTGAGTGGAGACGGCACAGCAGATTGGAAGACTAGAGGGCCTCAGTCTTCTGACATGTACAGTAGAAGCTCATGCCATCCAGCCATCTTGGCAACAATATAAGCTAAAACATGTGACTGAATATTTTTTTCCCTCCAAACTCAGCAGCACAGTGTGTAAATGTGTGCGTGCCTCTCCTGTGTCTTGGGGATATTTTCCAGTCAGTGCCATTGATCAAACAGGTTGCTTCATTCACTCAACAAGCAAATCAGAACCAGAAGTGTAAAAAAGAAATCTGTTGTATGTAGAAGACGACAGAAATTCATCAAGGTGTTTTTAAATGTTCCCAGACCGCGTTAATGAAGACGACCTGTACGCGAAGTATCCGAGAGCCTCGTTTATAAAATGTTCCTTTTCACAAAAACATTGATTACAATACAGTGTTTATGTTTAACCCATCAATTTGTGAACAGTGATCCTCAACGTGACTTTATTTTTTATGCTGTTTTACACATCAACATGAAACCTGAGCGTTCCATCACTTTGGACTGTTGCAGCTTTTAACTCTGATCAAGCCAAAAACAAAGGCAACATGGGAAAATTATGGAACTTTGAAAGGACGTCATGACCCATCAAATGGAAAAGGTAGACCACTCGTGTGTGTGTGTGTGTGTGTGTGTGTGTGTGTGTGTGTGTGTGTGTGTGTGTGTGTGTGTGTGT
>JAVQJF010098921.1:0-41890 GCA_036023855.1 Gadopsis marmoratus | reverse complement strand
TGACTAAATGTTTTGTGCCTTTGTAGATCCACTGTGATCAGTTGTAATGCACATGTGTACATGATAAACTCAGGCATAGTATTATTAAAGTTGCACTTATTTTCATTAAGAAGTCTCAGGTCATTCATAATGTTTTGTAAAGCGATTGTTCCTTAAATATATACATTTTCATAATGTACTTACTGTACGATTATTATGCTGTGATTTTACCGGTCTGGCCCACTTGAGATCAAATTAGGTTGAATGTGGCCCCTGAACTAAAATCAGTTTGACACGCCTGATTTAGACCCCAAAATGTGTAAAAAATAAATAAATAAAATAAAATAGGGCCCAGGTATAAAATTCCAGAGTTTCCCTTTAAGGGATTCTAAATCAGCTATTTTAATCTGATTAGCTCTACTGAATGAGCCAGTTTTGAAGACTGTCAGTAAGCTATTTGATGATTGTAGAAATTTAAAAGATGGCTATATTAGGCAGTCAAAGACAGATACTACTTCCCATTTTATAAGACATGTCATTTTGTTTTACAGAATCATTACTGTCCTGCTGAAATAAATAAAAACAACAACCGATAGCTACAATTGCATGACTGTTACTGAGTAGCACTTGGAGAGCATGTCACATTGTGTGTTGCTATTGAAGTATTCAGTGCCGCACGAGACACACATTCAAAGAGTATTTCTCAAGTAAAGCAGGACATATACAATATGTATGTCTCTGAGTGGTTACCTGCGAGACTGCAAGCTGTACCACAGACTGTAGTCATCATGGCAGACAGTCAGACTCATCTCCTTTCCATCTGTCACCCTGCTCTCCACAGGCAGGAAGTACACACTCTGCATCCAGTGGTCTCGCCACTGAAACACACCACAGTGATCAGCAGGGTTGTTGGGAGCCCAACTCAGAATATCATAACATCGTGTCCAATAACTCACAGGAGCCATCTTTGGCTGTGGGTATGTCCAGCTGGGAGCCATGGAGCAAACAATGCTTCCACTGGGATCCATGTCAAGGTCCCACCAGGATAGGACGACCTGGGCCAGACCACCAGACTGAGCCACAAACTGGGAGGAGTGGGACTGGAATGCGCTGCTTACTGGCTTACTGAAATCCACACTGAGGCGGAAGGACGGAGTGCAGAGAAATGAAACGCAAGATGTGAAAAACTGATGTTGAGAGAATCTAGAAGAACATGCTCCTTACTTTCATACCTGAACATGGTACAGAGAGGGCCCAGCGGGGTGAAGCTGCGAGGAGACACCTGGCTCAACTGGATGTCACAAACTGAATGAGCTCCAGCACAGCGGCCTACTGCGGGTGGTGGAACCAGACGAGCCCCCTCCACCTGCACCGGCTGCAGATGAGCCCAGTTCCACAGCAGCTCCGACTCCACCAGCTGGGCATAGACGGTGGCCCGGTGAGGGACCGCCTCACAACCCTCCTGCAGGATGGAGGGATTATGCATTTTACCCACACTGTCTGCACTTTATTTTAGCCAGACTGCATTTATATGACTTTTCTATTATAAAGCTAAAATGTTAAAAGTTCATGACCAGTGTAAAAGCTACAGATTACACGTGCACACACACACACACACACACACACACACACCTGGATCAGATTTTGGTGAGCATGTTCATAGCTGGGTAGGGCTCCTTCACCTATCAGTTCTGTATCAAACAGTTCTGTGATCAGAAGATTGGCCTTCATTTGCATATCTCCATCTGTATAAAAACACAAACAGCAGGTACAAACACAACACATATCTTATCAGCACAGACACATTAGCAAACATCATGCTCTTATCTGCAGACCTCTCTCAGAATCTATGCATTGGACACCAAAATTCATATAGTGCAGCTGTGTGTGTGTGTATCTCTCTGACCTGCCCCCACAGTGACATCCGTGGAGTGTTTGTTAATAATCTTGATCTTGTCAGAGAAGCCGTTCTTCCCCACAATGCACCGTGCTGCCTCAGCCATGGGCTTAAATACCTGTGGATACAAAAGAATCACAGATGTCACCAGAAGAGCTGGGATTTAAGATTGACAGGTGTCAAGATGTCAATGGCAAGACAGAGAACTGAAGGGACAAGTAACAAGTCTGTTAGCGCTGAAGTGATTAGTTGATTAATCAACTGGCCACGAGTAGATCGACTACTAAAGGTGAAATTTGTGAACAGAATGTAATTATGACACAGATCCAGACTGTCAACAACACAGTGTCTTATAGGGAAGAGCAGCTCTACCTCTACAGCATAGCAGAAGTCCGCTCCAGCACTGATAGCCATCATGGACAGTAGGCCTGTTCCTGTCCCGATGTCCAGGACAATAACCTCCTCGCCACGAGCCTTTACTCTGCCTACAGCTGCCCGGATGCCCTGGTAATACTTCTCATTCTGGAGGAAGAAAGTATATTAGCTACATCATTGGTGAAGAAGAGTGCAGAGAGATTTAACAAAGTCAGATTGGCACAGAAACAGTGTTATTTTCTCCTTTGGAGTTCAGTCAACTCTCCTAGAAAAGACATTAATGAATGGAATCTAAATATGTATTCATTGTTATCAGAGGTGTATTGCCTTTTATTTTGACCTAGAAAAACTTTGGTTTAATGCCTCAAGCAAAAAAGAAAGTCCTTTTTAAGAATAGATTTTTGATACCCAGTGAAAAACACACACACACAGAATTTTATTATATAGATAACTTAAATATTTCATTCAGAAAAATACTTTTACTTTGAACTATCAAAGGTAGGTCCTATCAGACTGTTAATGAATTCTTTCTGCAGAGGTTGATGTCATGTCACACTCACCCTGTCATGGTCATGAAGCATATCAGCGTAACAGGACCTGGAAGACAAGCATACTAAACTGATCAACAGGACAACAAATGGACCAGTGTTGGTACTATTGAAGCTCAACACTAGCTCCATGTACTGCAAGATAAAAACACCTAACTCCAATAAACACCTGCCAATGTATTAATGCTTTGCTTTTTAACAATGAAACCTCTTCTGAGTCCTTGTGCTCATGTGGTAAATTAATTTGGCATGTGATGTTCCAATTTAGAAAAACAACTAACTATTGTGATGAATTCAAATGGCTGCACTGTTGTATTGTGGTGTACATTTTCAGGTTTAAAAAAGTATACATTTATATCACACATGGATTGATTAGGGCCTGACAGATAAATTGGCCCGGCCAATATAGTGACTGATATTAGTGTAAGGCAAGGTTTAATGCCCACTACGGTTGTGCGCTGTGTGGTTGGAACACACGGTATTACGTTAACCAGCATCGTAATACCGTGCTGGTGGTCACGTAATAAGAAGGCGCCGAGGTTAGTTGGGGAGAGATGCTGACTGGATCTATTGATCAAATGAGGCAATAGGTTTGCTGGGTCATTGAAACTAGGACTGTAGTAAAAAAATACGAATGAATTGGGTGATTTGAACTGCTAGGGGGTAGCGGGGTGAAGGGCGACAAAGGCTGATTGTGTTGTACATGTGTTCAGGCAGGCGTGGGTACTCTGGAGTTCGCCAGGCGCTCTAGGAGCACAGCATTGAGACCGGAATGTGTTTTTATAGTGTGTATGCCATATATGTCGGTATATATTGTATGGTGGGAGGTATTGTTCATTAAATGTTATTTGTTTGGTGTTTCAAGGGGGTTTCTCAGCGGGTCATCGGTTAAAGCTGGAAAACCTGTGTCACTGATTTTAGGGAGACATATGGTGTTATGTGAACTGACTGAATCGCCATCAAATATGTAGCCAGCATGCATTTAAATTGTGATCTGAATAAATGACGCCTGTTGATACAATAGTTCCGGGCATTTTCATTTCTTGGGGGGAGGAACTAACCTGTGGCTGCATTACATGAGCTTGAGATACTTTAGTGTCACTTTTAAATAGTCTGTCCACCAAGAGTGTTGGTAGGTCATTTTTAACTGTAAAATTCATTAAACATAGTATCTTGGTCACACATTTTTAAAAGCCGAATATAAAAGGATCCTTCTCAGAAGTGTATGTAAATGTAAGAAATAAAAGTGACTATCGGCCGATATATCACCATTTTAAACTCAAAATTCAGGCTGGCTGTAGTGCACGTAATTAAACATGAAGAGCACATACTTACTACACAAACATGCACGTATTGCATATACTTGCAAGAGCTCAAAATCTTGTTATTCTGCACACTTCATTTACAGATTTATAAGATAACGTTGGTTTGCGTGCACTCGTGGTGGCAAATAAGTAAAAGATTTTTTAATGGGTTTCTATTTCCTTCAGCAAAGCACACGTAACAGAAAGCACGTGTTGTAGAATTGTGTGATCGAATTGATTTTGTCGTGTTTTCAGAGGTCTGATAATTCAATTTTATTTATTTTTTGATAATGAATTTCGGTATTACAAATTTCGTGTGATGCTAAACTCGGTGCTACCTGGCTATCTCCTGGTGGTAGTCGTACTCCTCACTTTCCTCCACCCAGTCTAAAGCTCCAGTGGTGGGGTTGGCTCTTCCACAGAAGGTCTTCATCTCTGCCAAAGGTGCTGCAACACTCCGCTAAAATCTACGGCAAAATAAAACGGTTTTCGCCAGAATGTGCTACAGAAGTCCAAAAGTAAATTTGATTACAGAAGCAGCGTTGGCACGGAGGCGGCCATCTTTTCCCAAAGACGTCACGAACTCTTTAGGTCACGTGACTAGCATTTTTGGATATTTTTGGCTTTATTAAAGGGAAATAGAATAGCAACAGTATAAAATACCATGAAATGTGAAAAGTACCATCACTAATTAGCAAGATTATTTTTTAATCGTTACTAATAATAATTAAGAAATTATGAAAGTTCACTTTATAAAGCATTTATTTAAGGATGTGAGTTTACAATGTGCTTTAGAGGTTGGCATTGAACCAGAACAAGGCAGGACACAATTCAAAAGGAATTAGCAGAAAAATATTACAATAAATACATTTTTAAAAACAGAATAAAATACCGAATATCAACAACGAGATAAAATTGGACTAAATAACTAATACATGGAGACGAGATAATGAAAATGTGACTGTAAAGGCAATTTTAAACATAATGAATTAGCAGCCTAAGTTCCTTGGGTACGATGGTTCACAGTCCAGGAGCCCTCACTGAAAACATGTTTAGTCTAAAGTGCAGGCTGCACTGTGATGATGCGTTAATAAAACTGATTTATATTCTATAAGTTATATACCCAATTTAATTTATTTTCATGTTTTTATGACCATTGATTGACTTTTCTTCGAATAGACTAGAAACGAGGATTTATTTTGATTTTATTTGAAACCATCCACTCCTAGGCTCATCATGAACATTGCATCATGTACACAAATAGATTTTCCAATTTAAAATCTACTATTAAAAAATTGTTTGTTTGTTTAGCAGGAACCATCAGGCTTTGCAGTTGAATACATTCAGAAATAAGACATAGGAGTAGACCTTGCATAGCTCACAGCTCTCCTACGGCTGTCAGGTAGTGTTTTCCAATTACTGGTCAGGGTTCACAAAGGTTTCACAATCCTCTGATTAATTATCTCTAGTAAGTGATATTGTCTTATGTCAGCCAAGGCACAAAAAAACAAAAATACTTTTCAGTAGTAATAAGTAGCCATGCAAATAGTTTGGTTTTGTTTGCTAAGATTTTGAGATATCTGCTTCTGAAATGTCTGCTGCCATCCAATCACGATTAATGTGAAAGGAATTTTGAGAGCTCTGTATGCAGTTTGCAATTTGTTTAAAGCTGATTATTCCAGCTTTAAGCTCCAACTCCTGTTATTCAGTCACATAAGTTGTGACAGAGTTGAAAATATTGTTTTACTGTTAATATTTTTAATGCAAGCAGCCCTTGTAACTAATTTAGCCACAGCAGCTCATAGATTCAGAATTTTAACAGACAAATGAGTTTCAACTGAAGACCTGGACCAGCAAGTCACCAGCTCAAATACCTGGTAAATTGTAGGTGAAGGAAATGACATTGTGTCACTCTCTCCTTGCTCAACAGTTACTGTTAAGGAGTCCTTGAGAAAGGCCCTAAACCCATGACCTACTTTGATGGGCAACAAAAGAAGATGGTGGCACTGAGCAGCTCCCAGTATGGATGATCTGTGTAACATTAGCTGCGTTTACATGGACCATAATATTCCACTAATACCTTCAGATTACATGCGTCACTTGATGATCTTTCTGAGAACCAGATCCACCCCGAGCTCTAGTGTGAAAATCTGAATCCAGGCTACAGTTTCAGTCCCTGTCATGCACACTTGGCAGTCGGCAGACAGAAGGCCATGGTGGAGGTAGGCACTAGGATGTCAGTGAAGATGGGCCGGTATCCTGCAGGCAGAGGGGGGGCACTCTGCTCCAGCAAGTCAAGAACAGCCCCTCTGATGTCCCTGGAGACGTCACCACGGATGTCCAGCAGTACAGACACATGCTCTTCACTGAGGGAACAGAAAAACATGCAGGTACAAATCCTGGCCTGGTCATAAAAAGCCTGTATGATCATTTTATCAATACAATGTTAATGTTTAATTCTACTGCATGAATAGTACAGTAGAAATGCTACACTACAATTAGCAGGCAGGGCAAAAATGTAGGGGAGGTCAGATTACCTGATGTCGGGGTATTTGGCTGCAAGTCCAGAAACCTCCAGAGTGAGCATCCCAGGGTCCTTCAGTCGGATAAAGTCAGCCAGAACGGGTAGTAAGGCCAAAGGATTCACTTCAGGTACTGATCCTTCACCCTCCTACAGACCAGTATGCACATGAGTTTGACTGATATGGAGCTTTGAAGGCAGATACAGATATCAATACTTTTGACTGAAGCTGTTATTGGCAAAATGTTTGTGGAAGTGTTTTTATTTTTAGCATTTTCATGCTAAAGATGTTTTTAAACCCTGACTATTCAGTGTTCAGGACAGCATTTTATTAATTGAAAAGCCATTCAAATAGCTTCATAGTCATTCATGGGACACTACAACTCTTCACTAAAAGACAGGATGCTAGTATTTCACTATTATTGCTATGACATCTGAACTACAGTAGCAGAAAAATTAATTATTAGTGTATACAATGTGTAATCTAGTTATAATCTAGTCAGAGTCATAAAATTAATTAGCCTCAGGGCCTCTCACAGACAGCCACTGTAGTATAAATTACTTCTACAAAATCTGTAGAACACCATGATACTGCAAAGTGTTGAAGTGCAATGTTTCTAAATCACGACAGCAAGAGTCAGTTCCCCCCTCACCAAGCCGTGGAAGATTTCTCTAAACTGCTGGTTGTCCTGGACAATCTGCTGGGTGAGCTGCTTCCTCTCTTCTGTGCTGCGGCACACCAGCCTCTTCTGCATCAGAGCCCGGACATACTCCACCACCATCAGCCACTGGGCCTCCTCCTGCAGACGCTGCAGACACAAAAAGAAGATTCAGGCAGGCATGTTGACCACACATACAAGGTCCCAGAGCAATGAAAGGACATTCTATGAGTCGAGAAGCTTCAGTGTAGATGTTTGGCTACAAAGTGTTATGCTGCACAAACTGGTTTGGAGAGATAAGACTCAGGGTGCTACAGTAAGGTCAACATGTGTCTTCGGTGATCCGATCACAAGTGGACAGCTGTAAGTACAGGTGTTAATGCAAGGAAGATGCATTGAGGACGCATTGAGATCCAATCGTTCGGACCACATTCGGAGGTGGTCTGGTCCGTATATGGCCGCATTTTGTTAGCAGTGGGTACGTGAATGTGTCCTGGGCAACACTGAAGGACCACCTACTCAACTGACATATAGTATATGTATTAGTTTGCATGCCAACAGCATCATAATAAAGAGCAAAACAACAATAAATACAGATATGTTACGAGTGTGTCAAACAACTTGGGCGATTGGATTTGCCTGAAACACAGCAATGAATAGACCCAGTCTGAATTGTTTGATTTTGCCTGCGTGCCAGGGTCTTTGCAAACTTCTTCTTTCACTTTCCAGCAGACTAGGCAGAGTCAGGGTGCCGTTGTCTAGTCTGTAGAGATCTGTTTGTCCCTCCATGGATATGCCTCCCCAGACCAACACTGACCCACCCTTTCACGTCTGTCACATGTGCTCAGGGTGAACCTGCTCTCCTCTGTGAAAAGCACAGGGTGCCAGTGGCGGACCTGTCAATTCTGGTGTTCTATGGCAAATGCCAATCGAGCTCCACGGTGCCGGGCAGTGAGCACAGAGCCCACTAGAGGACGTTGGGTCCTCAGGCCTCCCTCATGAAATCCAGATCTGGGAGGAGATACCCCAGGACACCAACTGATGTCTCATTAGGAGCATTCCCCGACGTTGTCAGGCATGGATACAAGGACATGGGGGCCATACAAACTTTTGAGTTGCTGCAATGACATTTCAGAAAAATGGACTAGCCTGCCGCATAATTTTTTCACTTTGATTTTTGGGGTGTCTTTGAATTCAGCCCTCTCTGTAGGTTGATAATTTTCAACAACCTTTCAATAACCTTGTAGAGTGCCTGCAGGAATGAGTCCTAAAATTGATGATTGCCAACAAAAAGGTCAGTGTCATTATCTTCTGAAATTACAACTGTAATGGAGATTTTACCTAAATTCTGAAGCAAGGAAATCAGATTCAACAAAAGTATTGATATTATACTTCCATCAGGCAGAATTGCCTTGCTCTAAAGATTTCCTGGTGGAAGAAAACCCAGCTAATTACTGTATTTTTAGCAATGAAAATAGTCAAATGTAAAAAATACTGAATATTCACAAAAAATATTGAATACTGCTGAAAATTCAAAAGCTATTGGTTCACCTTACAAAATGATTTCAGCTGACACTGGGCCACACGCAAATATAGACAAAGGTTTTGTGTTTACACATTTACACAGTCCTCAGATAAATTATTCATATAAGTTGCTGTTACAGCCATTTTGATGCTGGACCATAGCAGGCATATGTAAATCTCTGTCTAAACAATATCATTTGGACATACACATCCCCACAGGGTTTTATCAAGCAATACATTCTTTAGAGCCGCTCTGAGAAATGTCTGTATAACTAAACATGAAGACGGAAACAGAGCAAAGCTGCGACCTGCCGACAGGGTGGTCGAACACGGCCGTACAGCTCCAGGTGACGCTCCAGGACGTGGCAGAGTTTAGGTGTGGGGTCTCCCTGGACCAGCCAGGGTCGGGTCAGCAGGCCCGGGAGGAAAGGTTGAAGGTCCAGGAGGAGCTGATCCATCACCAGGCGACACGCCCGTCTCACTGCACGGTCCAGAGCTGCCAGAGGGTTGGGAGGAGTCCGAGAGAACTGTCCTGCTGACCGGGATGACTGTTGCTTCTGCAGGCTCTCTGTGGACTTTCTGCATGAAACACAAGGACACAGTGAATTTTATTTAGGCCTGTATGTATTTGTTTTTTAAGTTTAATTTCATTTAGCTAATTTTTGTCATTTTTTTGTGATGGGAGGACCACTAGTACGACAGCACTGCCTTGATCAGGCAGATCATTAGACCTGTTGTGCTAGAGGTACTAAACTGTCAGTGCAAAGAACAAACTAATTTAGATGGTAAACTCATTATACAGAGTAGAGTACAGGGCTGTAGCAAGCTTTATAAGACTTTATCAGCTAACTCAGAGTCTGGAGCGCACATAAACTTCACATCCTTTGGATTTTCCCAGTGAAGAGTCCTTTACATAGATATCAGTCCACAGGCTGTTATATGCAACCGAGAAAGTCGAAAGGTCTCATTTTTAAAGATACATTACAATTCATTCATGCATTGGAAATACAAACCGATTAATACATGTAAATTGCTATACATAGTACCTTTAACTGTTATATTTGCTGACCTATAATCAATTATGGAAGAGTTGTTCAGGTCCTTTACTTAAAGTAAAAGTTACATTACTGCAATATAAAAATAAGCCGTAACAAGTCTTGCATTGATTTAAATACAGGAGTACTATCAGCAAAATGTACTTTAAGTATCAAAAGTAAAAGTACTAGAATGGCCACTTTTTGAGTGTTATATTATTATACAGTATATAACTGACTCTCAACATCTTCGTCTTTACACTAAATGTCCATTGGCAATCAAATGTTCACACTTAAAGATCCCGTTCATTTGTGACAAGACAGTGTGATTGTAGGTGAGTGTGGGATGGTAATATTTCCAAAATAAAAGAATTTCAGTTGTCCTTTGTCCAACCATTTCCCTATGTAGGAAAACAGCACATGCAACAACGCATCCTCTCTTTTTCAAGTTCTCAGTTGTTTGTGATGCTTGCCAACATGATAAACTATTCTGAGTCCCCAAAGTGTCCAAAATGAGTCCTAACATTTGTGTAATAAAAGCTATGAAAGCCTTTTCAGAGGATATTCACCACCATTTTGCCATGATCTCACTTGAGGATGATGCAGTTGCTGATGGAGGCCAGCAGATAGTGGAGGTAGAACTTGTTTTTTTTGTTGCTCGGATCCCTGCGATGCTCCTTCCCAAATTCCACCAGAGCTTCTCGAAACCTGTGATGTGAATGAAAAAATGGGAAAGTGAAGCATGTTTGATACACTGAAAATAAAATGGCTAAGCGCAACTTGCATGAATGCACACCTGTTGAGGAGGTTCTCCATCTCATACAGTCCCATCTGTATAGTCTGATCTCGCAGGGATTCTCCGATTATCAGAGCCACCCGAGCATTCTCCTCCAGCATCTACCACAGTACCACAAACAAAACACATAAAGACAAAATACACGGTATAATGCGACACATCACTGCTGACAAAATCCACACCACCACTGAACCAGTGTCTACGTGTTAGGCAGTGATGATAGTATGATGTTGAAAGGTAATTAAAGTGCTTCACGCAAGTTTAAAAGGAGAAGCGGGGAGACAGTTATTTGCTAATTAAATTTAAAGGAGCATGTGTGGTTGTATTTATTGCGTAGTTGCATGGCATGTTTACCTGTGTGATGATAGTGGGTAGGCTGGTTTGGTAGAAACCTTCATGGTCTGTGTCTGGCTCCTCGTCTCTCTGCCAGTCTTGCAGTTCTACCTGTAGAGCTTTGTGCATCCACTCTGATACACTCTTCTATAACAGCAACAACATGGACACACACCTTGAATGTACTGTATTAGAACTCTTAATATGGTTCCTACACAGTTTCAGTTTCAATGTATCCAACCTTTCCAGATATTAAATTAAATTATGTTATGTCCCTTTCAAAAAAAGATAATAGATATTCATTAACAAAATGTTGGCATACGTGATATACACACAAAATTGGGTAGTCCTTTGTACATCCAGACTGCATAATGTATTTTTGATTCAGTTTCCAAACCTGTGTGCTAAACTATGTAGGAGCAAAGGTCTCTCTTCAATAGGATACAGCTTTATACAATTTATGTCTCATAAAAAATACATCTTTTGCGGTTGACTCACTCGAACACTCTGCACATATTTGTTCTGCAGCTGCTCCAGTCCCTCAGTGGAGATGAGAGGTCCTAGTTCTTCTTTCTCCATTGCAGTCATCAGCTCAGGATGACCCATCATGTCTGGGCTGCCAAATCAAGACTGTCAGACTTTGATGGTTAACAAATAAAAGATTGAGCTTGTTTCATTAGCATCCAAAACAAGCTCAAATTTCTTTTTTGAATTTTTTATGTTGGCAGCATGTTTTAGATTGTTTCATTTTAACAACATTTAGAAGCCTGAAGAAGTAAAACGGTCAGTTTTTCACAAGAACAAAGCTAAGATTTGAGAAATAATCAATTAGGTGCTACAGAAAATCTTTTTCTTCTTCCTTTCTATATTGTTAATTATCTTGCGATACCTTGTGGGACCTGACACCTAGGGTGTGAACCACTGATACAGACTTAACAATGACTGGACAAGACTCTTGTGCTTGTATAGCCATTTCACAACAGATGATAACTGTGATAGATGACATATTTTTTGATATGTTTCATTAGATGGTAATTTAAGGAAAGAAATAGGAACTATGGGAGAGAAACTGTGTATGATAGGTGATCAGCTGCATTTGAAATGGAATATACAGTAAGAGTCTTATCCTACTGAGCCAAGTTGAACTACTGAATCAAGTGAAGAGCCAATTGTCTTGTAAAAGGATGTGTGCTCACACAAATTGGGAGTTCTTAATTAGCTTAGATGTGTTCAATGACCTACATCTCTCAAGTCACCTCAAATCAAAACCTCCATTATACTTAATGTAAATTTAGCTATACATAGCACACCGTTGTCAAGCACAAACGCACACACACAGAAGGACAAATAAGAAAACACAAAATCTGCGTAGGTCATAGACCTCACCTGTTGTAGATGTGTAGCACCCAGTTGAGCACAGCAAAGATTTCCCCACTCTCCAGGTCCCAGCTGCTAACCTAGGCCACAAGTATCACTTACATGTGCATAGTGAGGTCAACAGCTTGAAAATATTTAATTAAAATTATGATTAATCTACAACCTCCAAGTAGGTGATTGCTATAGAGAAAACAAATGCTAATTCAAAGAATTGTTAAAAAGATCATATTTAAGTCTCGTGGCTCTTAGGTAAACCATGGTCATGTATAGCAGAAAATAGTGAAAGAAATAATAGTCCCTGTAATTGTATGGATATATTTGTACTCTACATAGTAAGGAGTTGTACAGAAGCTAAACATGGTGCAGCATTGGTTTATTTCTCTCACATCACTGACCTGCGCCAGGTGAGCATGTAAACAGCGGTGGCTTGCCCTCAGGTAAGCTCCTGTTAGCTGGTAGTGTGGCGGGACACAGTGCTCCAGCAGGTGGCGTACGGTGGCCAGGTCAGCCATAATACCATGCTGGAGAGCAGAGAGGTGGCCTGCCAGACCCGGGCCACGTGTATGAAGGTAGGAAACGCTGCGAAACCGTGCAGAAACGGCCTCCTCTAGTACCTGAAAAGGAAGGAAACATTAGAGAGGAAAGACTGTAACATACCGTGCTTTTGCCATCAGGACCCCATTTCCAAAATCAAACCGATGCTTTCACACTCGAACCTGGAAAAATTCATTCAGGCTCTTGTTTTCTCGAGACTCGACTACTATAACTCCCTCCTTTCTGGCGTAAACCAAAAGTCACTCTCTCGCCTCCAACTAGTTCAGAATGCAGCAGCTCAGCTTCTTACTGGTTTTAACAGACAACATCAAATCACCCTGATCCTGGCATCTCTCCATTGGCTCCCCGTTCGATTTAGAATTGATTTGAACATTTTACTGATCATTTGTAAGGCATGCCTGGGTCTGGCCCCAAACTATATAGTTGAAATGCTGACCCCAGATGAACCAGTTCACAGCCTTAGATCCTCAGGTGGGGCCTTTCTGGCCATTCCAGAGTGGAGGCTTAAATCTAAAGGTTCCATCAGGGCCCACGACCGTAGAACAACCTGCCTGAGGAGATAAGGCTCGCAGAATCAGTAACCTCTTCTAAATCACTTCTTAAAACACATTTTTATAGACTTGCTTTCATGTGATTTTGTCCTTATATCGTTTTTATATTGTTTTTGTTTTATATTGTCTTTTATGAGTTTTAATTATTTTTATTTATATTATTAATCTTTTATCCTGTTTTTTGTTTTCTGTGTATCATGTTTTTTGCTTTGTCTGTCAAAGCACTTTGTAAACTCTGTTTTTAAAAGGTGTTATTTAAATAAAGTTATTATTATGAAGTTTTTATTATACAATCAGGAATTTAAAAAGGAGAAGCTTGACAAAAGTTGAAGTGTTATGTTTGTATCAAGTGGTGCTGACCTGGAAGAAGCATGCTCTCCAGCAGCGAGGCCGTCCAGGAGGCAGAGGCCTGGTGTTGCCCCTGGTCTCCCCTCTCTCCCTAAGTAAAGCACAGTCCAGGGCCTCCTCCCGCTCCACTATCCTCACTGCTGATACAAATGGTGTGGGGTTTTGTCGGGCCAGAGCCAGAGCACTGCTCACCACCGCCCACAGCTCCTTACCTGCAGTGACAGGATGGATGTTGAGAATGGAGACAATATGTTTTAACCACAGACTTGTGTGCTTTCATCAAAAACATTATCTAGGCTACACATCAAATATGGTCTAATGTTTTCCTAAGATTTTCATTAGACACAGATAACTCTGTTATGATATAGCGCTATATAAATAAAATTGAATTGAATTGAATAGACAGGCATTGGTATAACAATACAGTGACTGATCTTCAATACAGAACATTTCAGGCCCACTTCATCATGGCTCCACCATGACAACTTTAAAGCTGCACTAATCAATATGTCTTATTCAAACCACGGATCAAATGACTACGCAAACAGTGATAGGTGTTGCTCATAGTAACAAACCTACAGAGAATTGTCACCCAAATCTGCAGTTCTGTTCAACTCTGCAGAGCATTTCTTTTCTCTTTTAGCTCATTGTTTTAGTTTTCTTGCCACCAAACAGCTGCTTGATGCAGCTACAAATGAGGTTAGCAAACCCTTTTTTTAATTCTGATAAACATACTTGACACTGCCTACCCAGAACCAATCAGCAGACAGACAAAGTAAGTTACTACTGTAGCTGGTTTACATTAATGCTAATATTACTACATATCTGCTGGATGTGTAAACAAATGTAAACATTTATCTTACATATTTGCGAAAACAACTCAATAAGGTGAAAATATGTGGTGAGGTGTTATGAACCTGTTCTGCTGCCCCCAAGTGGCCAAAAAGAAAAGAAAACGTTCACTGAAGTTAGCTGAACTCTCCATATCTTAGCGTAGGATGAGTCTGACTTTGACCTAATCCTGTCGATTTGAATGAGAAGACTGAACAACTGATAGTCTGCTATATGCAATTATCATATAATGTGTTCCTTTGTTTTGTCTTCAGTAGGGCCAAGCATAGTATTCCAGTACCAGTGCCAATCCAATACCTGACTTCCAGATGCTTTTTTGATACTTAGATAGTACTTTTCTTTTATACACTTGACCAAATTAGACAGACTTGTCAAATACATTTAATGTTGTCTCAACACAAACAGCTTTACATTAACTTGGCTGTTCCAATCTAAAATGAGCAAAATTCTGATTTAAATCAGGGAATATCTAAACCAAAACACAAAACTGATCAAACATTCCGCACCAGTACTTGATAGTTTTCAATATCATTATCTTCACCATCATCAACATCTGCTTTGCAAATTAACACACAACATCTTACAACATCATAGGTATATACAGATTCTGGGTACATATAACTTTCTATACTGTATATACTGTATATCTATACAACAATATGGGGCACTAAACTATAATATACAACAAATATAGTTGCCATATATGGCATGTTTGTTTTTGAATGAATAGGAGCAATGAAACTGATAATACTGAGCAGTTAAGCTGTCTACCCTGTGTCTATAAGATCTCCTTACCCAGGGCATCCACCAGCTGCCCGACACCAGAGAAATATTTGGTCACCAACTCCTGGTCTTCTGTGCTGAGCACACTTCCTGCTACCCCATGGAGCTGCCAGAGGATATCGTCCTGCCAGTGCTCCAGCTCCATCAACCGGGCGTGAGCCTCCAGGAGCCGCCGGGACTCCACCAGACGCTCAGTCTCCAAAACAATGCTACGCACTGCAAAGGGCAATGAAGGGGAAGAGGGAGGGAGCACTTTAATTCCTCAAACCATCAACAATGTATGCAATAACCTTTTGCTGCCACAAGACTGAAGTTGTATATTTTAGTTTCCAGCAAAATGTGTTCTATTTTGTACCATAAAATAGTTGTGGATGCAGCTGAAAATCCCAGTAATATTTTATACTGGTACCATCAGTTATACAAAGGACCAGGATGGGTGGGTAAAGGAAATCAAGAAGTATAAAAAGAGCAGACTGTTTTAACTGTACAGTACATTTGTACAGTACATTTTAAGAACCAAAATGGGCTGTTAGCCAACTTCATCATATTGTCAAGAGTAACAATATTTTCAGATCAAAGTCATCCATAAATTAAAGAGGAAGCTGAATTCACTATGAAGCATCTCACCAGAGTAAAGTAACGGCAGGTTGCTAACGGCAGCGAGGAGCTGACAGTGGTTGACTGACACTTCTCTCAGCCTCTCCAGAGACTTCACCCCCTCTTTGTTGTGATTGGACTCGAGTCCTGCTTTCTTCAGAGCATGTGACACCTCCTTCAGCTCGGCCCTGGCCACCCGGAGCTGCTCCAGACCCCAGCCTACCCCCTCCAGGTACGACTGGACCATGGACTTGAAAGAAAGCAGCAGTAACTATTAAGTTACAGTGGTAACTATTTGATTCCCATTGATGCCACCATTTATGGCACCTGGTATACTGTCATATTGTCTCTTATTGTGCATGCCTGTGCAGTGTGTGTTTTGAAATGTGCCTGTTATGTCACCTTGAGTCTGGTGTGTATGGAGGCCGTCCTCTGACTCTCCCTCTTCCTGTACTGGCTCAGGCGCTCCAGATGCTCAGGTTGACAGAAAACACCTGATGCCCACTTCAGGGCAGCACCACGGGCCAAAGACTCAGCCCTCTCCACCTCTGGCCATACCTCAGCCACTGGCACCATGTCTGATGGAAAAATGGATGAACAACAAAGTAGGAATTAAGTCTTGATACAATCCAGAGGGGTCATTGCTTACAAAAACCCAGGGGGAGACACTGCATAGAGGCAGAGGTTTTGTCCAGAGATAACCTTACCAAATAAAAAAACATTTTATATTTCATTTCACTAGCATTTCTTGGATATAGAGCTCCTCTGAAGGTATAACTGCAATTTGTTGAGTTAAAGGGGAACTCACAGCAACTTTACACATCAAAGTCTGTTTACAGGTCTTCATTCAGATGTGAAAAAAGTTGTACGAACAGGGTTCGTACAGTTTTTTTAAGAGTAAAATACAAGCACTTTCAAGGTATCTAAACTAAACATTTCGAGAGTCTTGAAGCCTTTAATTTGTACTATAAATGCCAGGACACAACAAACAAATATGATGACAGGATCGTTTCAGTCTGATAAATGACCTAAAGTGATGTCACTTGAGCCAGCATCGGTTGGGGCTGAAGACTAAAAGTTTGAAAAGGTAAACAATCTGGGGGGGGGGTGCAGTTAGAAAGAGGAAGTGAGCTTACCAGACTCCTATAGCCCGCTCCTCATTTCTGCTTGAGGCTAGCAGCTCGACGCTACATTAGCTGCTGCTAACATAACACTCCCGAATCTCTGACCCAACTGTCGTCGGTCAAATTGCTTTGTGGGTAATGTAATGTTTGGACTATTGATATTCACTTTCTTACCTGTGTTTTGGCCCAATTATCTGCTAAATGAGGTTTATCCTACTCACCAGTCATTTTTTGTGGCCCCAGAGCATCTCTGCATCCAGGAAATGTTTGGGGAAATAAAAGCCAATGTGCTGTTATAACATTTGTTCCCAACTATTGCATTATTTAATGTTTTATTTCATCATTTTTTATTCGTTTCCCACTTACCAGCCTTAGTACACCATGATTTTCTTATAACTCCCAATGTTGTCCTCAAATGTCCTTCAATTGTTCACTGTGGAGTTATCAACCATCACCCATATAAGGGGACAATTTTGCATAAAGAAGTATTGATGTTTAGGGAATGAGATATGCTGTACAGTCTGAGTCTGCTGAACATTTGTCTGCATCGTAATGGAGAGGATCTTTTTATAGCAGAGAGAAGTGAGGCTCTATTGTCAGTCACCCAGTCAGGTGAACAGAACATTATTTCTCATCTGTTAGCTGACTACAATAGACAGGCAGCCGTCAGAGTCACATGACAGTGCTTCCATTTGAATTACACATCTTAATTGAATAATATACTGGTCAGTGACTCAGCAGATCATAATGTGCTGTGCTAGGTCACCAGCATAAAGCAGTCTTTCCGTGTCTTTAGGGTTGAAAGCTTGTGTTAGATTAACAAAATTCTAACAGTCATAGATTAGGCATGTCACTGAAAGTTCAGGTTTTGTCAGTGAGAGGTCCTGATAAGTATAGTCATTCACAACCCTGTGTGTGTGTGTGTGTGTGTGTGTATGTAGATATCTGTACTTACACAAACAGGGCTGTCTCTGTCTCAGAGGAGGTTATGAGACACTCT
The DNA here is from genome assembly GCA_036023855.1 of Gadopsis marmoratus. NCBI lineage: Eukaryota > Metazoa > Chordata > Actinopteri > Centrarchiformes > Percichthyidae > Gadopsis > Gadopsis marmoratus. The sequence goes on along the minus strand of JAVQJF010098921.1, from coordinate 23,733 downwards.
GCTGTCTCCTACCAAAACTAAATCTGAGCGCTGAAAACGTCATTATCAGCAGCTCTACAAAACAATAAACCCTACAGCTCCCATTAAGGAAAGTGATGAGTGTCATGGAAACTGGTGCTGCAACAGCACGGTCAAAAGCAAATGCATAGAGGAAGATGCAGCAGTTACTTATTGATTGCTGCACCATAATGCTTTTAAATGGCACGTTGGTACGAAAACAGACTTTCTGGTTTTACAGTCAGTCTCATAGGCCTGTGCAAAAAGTGCTATATAGCTTTTGTTGTGCAGGTGTTATAAGTGTCTTTAAAGGGCCACTCCACTTTAATGTAAATTTACTAGTCACTGGCAACACAAAATATGCTATTGAGTTGCATTATGGGACTCATGTATTTTGGAGTTTGACCACATACTAGGGACTAAATGTCTGTCCAAAATCCCCCACATTTATGGAAGTACAATACTAAAGTATTGCTGTCCCTTTAAATTAGTCTATATATGAAAATAGTCTATTTTCATTCCATAATTTTCATTCTAAAATAACAAACTTCATTCTTGTCTTGTTAATTAGAATTTTCTGACATTCATAGTTCATTCTGGACCTTGGAACAAACCGTTCATCAGCTTATATATACACACACATATACTGTATATATATAAGAAATCTACAATTCCAATGACAACTGGGTAAAGACCATCTTATGTGATATGACTGAAAGCTCCAGAACAACTACTAAATGGACCTTGTGGTGGAACCTTTTTATCAACTATCTGAGATTGCATTTGGACCAGAGGACACTAAACTTTATACTGTATTCAAACAGACTGGTCAACATGTAGCATTAGTAGCTTTTAAAAGTTAACTTTATCTTGTTTTGACAAAAAACTCAGATCACAGCTACTTTCACCAGGGAGGAACCTTCATCACATTAATGGTGGTTGACATTGCTTGACAGATGTTCAATATGTAATCAAAGGCAAGTGATGGCTCACAAATCAAGACATTACTCTAAACCTAATACTTTAATGATTCATTTTGAAGAGTTCATTCATTTATCTCAAAGACCATCAACACTGCAGCTGTGGACAGCTTTGTTTTTCCTTTAGCTATTCAGACACTTTAGAAGGAGTGGGTGTTGGCCTTTCAGCAATTGCGTCTGTGCATGTGTGTTCAGTATGTGTGTCCCGTTACCTTCTGGTTTATCACCACCATTCTTCTGGTCCCCTGCTGACATTGGAGTTCAGTTTTCAGCAACCCGTACGAGCCTCCTTTTCCCCCAAATCCTGGCACTGAGGGTGCCCAGGGTGCAACGCTGGCAGAGGAAGGTGAAGAAGACTGGAGATGAGACGGAGGAGAGAGGGCACATATCCATTCTACTGACGGCTTTCCTCTTTTCCTTCACACACACTCTCTCTCCCAGACACATCCTCTGCTGAGAGGCCGGCAGGAAAGAGAGGGAGGGTGGGGGGGGGGGTTGCTGTAGTGCTGTAGGGTGAGTGAAGAAAGGGGCAGGGACAGGGAGGGTATATTGGGATATGCTGCATTCAGGGGCATGTTGAGAAGATGGTAAACATTAGTAGGGAATCATTTTTACCTTAGCTTTCTGATCCCAAAGGGTTCAGCCACATGGTCTTCATCTGGTAAAAAAAAAATAATGCTATAGATGAACTGTCAACAGATCCATCTCCATGACAACTGAGCACTCTACCCAATCATGAAGACTATGTGATGCAGCTCTGGAAAAAGCGTAAGTGGACCTTGAATTGGGATTGTCTTGTCACACTAATATTTCCAAGAAAGAGAATAAGCTTCCATTCTTATTATTTACGTAGGAAAAAGTTTATTTTTAAAGGAATAGTGCTACATTTTTAAAAATATTCGTATTAACTTCTTTAGTTATATGAGTAGATTGATGAGTAGATAGTTACTGTCTGCAGCCAGTTAGCTTAACACAGACTGAAATCAAGGGGAAACAACTAGCCTGGCTCTTTCCAAAGGTAACAAAATCCGCCTACCATCAGCACTACTGCTCATTAATTAACATGTATCAAATGTATTTAATCCGTACAGAAACCAAAGTGTAAAACCAACATGTTTTACATATTGCCCTGCTTCTACAGAACTTGATTCATGGCATCTTGACAGCCTCAGAAGAACTCAAGCACTCATTTTAAATTGTTTTTGTGTAATTCTCATTTCATTGTCCCACAGGACATTAAAGCAACAAGAGATGACAATGGGAAGGCACCAGGAAAACAATTGAGATGGTGCCAAAAGGGGTGCGTGGAGGGGGGAATTAAGGGCTAAGTGGTGTTCCACAAAACCCCTTGGGAGTCTCCTTGACTCATAAAGGGAAAAAAATTAAACACACAGTTACAGGAAGTAAACAATGTATAATGCATAAGGCATAAGGCAACCCACCGTAAAAGAAGGGAACACATAGGAGCCAAGAACTAATGGAGTCCATGACTATTATTCTTCTATTGGAAGGCACTATACAGGTATCAGTAGATTTTTTAAAGCTGGACATGAGTCATGTTTCTAATGACTTCATTAGTGAGTCATTAACCTTCTTTTAACACCAGGTAGGTAACTTTGTGGCTCTATTGTTGATGCTGAACAAAATGTGTTGAACTTTTCAATTGAAACAAAGACACTGTGTTACTGACCCTCTCTGATCCTCTGCAGCTGTTTGACCAGCACCAACTACTACCACTGAGGGAAGTTTGTTTATTTGCAGCCCCAAGCAAAGTCCTCTGACCCTGTCGGCCTGTTTACGCCTCCAAGCTTCCCGTACCTCTTCAAAACACAGCAAGGAGCGTGCCAAGTGGCCCTGTGGCCGGAGCCAGCACAAACACGCTATCTGAAGGGAAGATGGGGACCATCATCTTTCAGTGCTGCACTTCAAATTTCCTCATGCAATTTTAAACATTGTGCGTGGGTGCGCCGTGAGTTATCATTGAATAACAAATTCACTCTGAACAAAGGACAAAATTGTAGTTGAAAGCTTGCTTAGGAAGTGACTAATATGGGTTATAATGTTAGGGACTGTATGGAAATTATTTTAAATTATTTATTAAATTATTATTTTAAATTATCCTCCTGTGAGGAAGTGCAAACTCCCTCACTAAAGCCTTAAAGCCTTTTTGTTAAGAAAGGTGGATGTTTCTCCACATTAAAGTCAAGATAATTTCTTAAACATAAAAGACATGCAGAAATAATTGCCATAACCTGATTCCTTTGTCTGGTTCCTTTTGTAGAAGTCATCTTGTGCAGCTGCATAAAGGGGAAGCATGCCTCAACAGCCTGATGTGTGAGTAGGCGTGTTCTGTTTTGACTGGAACTGGATGTGTGATGTCATGCCAGCCGATTAAGATAAATACTGAATGAGGTACACATAATCTGTTTATTTTGAAGGTACAGTATTTATCTTAATCGATTGAAGAATATATTGAAGCCTTGTTGGTATGGTGACCATGTATACTAACTTTGCCAAGTCTCCCTTCTAGAGGTCTGTGGTAGGGCAGTTTGAACTGGAACAACGGGCTCTCCTGCTTTTATATCTGTGGGACAGGAGATACTGGGCAGATGATAGGTTTTTCCCTTTGTGAAGAGCAGCACCAGAACTGTTTAGAGCTGTGGGGTTTGTTCCCCTTAGTTTGATGTTTTTTGGAGACTGAAAATAAAAGTCTACCTAATTTTCCTGCATACCTCCCTGCCAGTGTGATGTTTTGTCTTCCTTACGGTACCATACCCCTCAACTCTTGACACCTTTACTTTTTAAAAAAAGAACTTCCCACAGTTACTGATATTTTCTCAGGACACTGAACTTTATTTACTCCCAATATCTCAAAAACAAAAAGCTGATATGGTGAGCTTGTTAACATACACATCTAGCAGATACGGAGCAACATCAGCATCTATTTGAAGTCGTAGTTCTGGCCACCTGATGAATGCAAGTCCAAAACTCACCTTATCTTTAGTTTTGTTTTGGTCTCCATCAACTTCTGAAGAAAAAATCTGGCTCTTTAGGTGCTAAATGCTCCACTATGCTCACCAGTTAGCTGCTAACTTTGTCTGCTTTAACTTTAACTTTTGTCTGTTTGGTGCTGGGCAGGTAGCTTACATTGAGTAGTTAGAGCTTTTTTGTCAAAACAGCTACCTACTGCTGCTGAAAATGATGCCACAAGAGCAGAGAGAGAATCAAAACACTTAAAATGGCAATAGAAAAGTTTATTTTGCATTAACTCATTATTATGAAGTAACTGTTGACTGGAATTGAAGATTGAAGAGGATAGCCATACATGTATAAAAGAAGGAGGGTAGCGCTTTTACACATGGTGTTGTAAACTTGTATAATTGTTTCAATAAAGACCCGGTAGCTATGCTAGCAGAAATGGCGGATGGTGGAACAACCCGAGTAACTGGAAACTCTAACTGGCAAAAGAAAAAGAGCCCCTTAACAGAGGAGGCACAGTTGTGTATTGCCACTTTAACTTGTAGGGTGTAAAAACAAAACAATGAGCTTAAGATTCTCAAACACTCCATAGAGCTGTGGTGCAGACTTGGGTGATGATTCTCTTGGATTTGGTCACTACGAGTGGCACATTTCACATTACATAGTCATTTGACCCATTGTTATTATAAAGTATTGATCATAGCTGCTTTAAACAAAAAGTGAAATACAAGGTTTATATAATACATCTCATATGGAAAGGCTGAAAGTAAAACATGAATCTGGGATAGTAAAAAAATGATCAAAGTCTCAGAATTCTTTTCAGGAAAAAGAAAAATTACAATACCATTATATATATATATATACACAGTATATATATATACAGTATATACACACAGTATGTACACACACATATATACACATATATATATATACACACACATATATATATATACATATATATACACACACACATATATATATACATATATAAACACACACACATATATATACATACAGTGTGTATATATATACATATATATACATACAGTGCATATACACACACACATACATACATACAGTGCATATACACACACACATACATACAGTGTATATATATACATACAGTATATATATATATGCATATATACATACATACAGCATATATATATATGCATATATACATACATACAGCATATATATATACATACAGTATATATGCATACAGTATATACATACAGTATATATATATATATACATACATACAGTATATATGCATACAGTATATACACCCCTGATTCTGATTAATTCTCTAACAGAGCAAAACATTCATACTGGCTTTGAATCTGTACAACCCTCATTCTGTCACAGTGGTTGCCTCTTTGTTAGTCACACTAACAAGACTGCCCTCCTCAGTATGATCTCTTGTATCTTTGCCACACAGGAACAATTTCCTCCGGAGCCGCCTAAAGAATAGAGCTGAGGTTGACACACCAGGATGTTGTGCAGAATGTATTCCTGTCAGGGTGGGACCAGATTGTTAAGGACAACAAGGCCGCTGACCTGCTGTTCTTTTAGTGTGACATACACTGACAGCGAGGCTCACTGCAGTTGAGTTTCTTCCCAAGTCTGTAATTCTGGCTACTCAATCACTCCCTCTGCTGTAGATCTAACAATCTGATTTGCATTCAAAGGCCATCCTGCAGAATACAATCAGAATTAAACATGAAGTCTTGTGTCCAGACAAATTACACTAATGTTGTAACTTTTGTAGCTTTGGACTGGCTGTCAGCCATTCATTCTGCTTGATCCAAAGCAAAACATTTCACCAACTACTGGTCACATTGATATGAAATTTACTATGGATGTTTCTGGTTGCCAAATGATGACCTGTTGACGTTTTCTCTAGACATAACATCATCTAATCGCCAATAAAGTAGTCCTTAGATTTAGAAACACTAGATTTGGTAAATTGTTCATATTTTGATGGACAGATCTGTAAATCAGAAAATGTTTAAGCTTCCATTTGAATTAACCTTATGTACTAAACTTAAATGACTGCCCCAAAACTGGTCAAAGTTGGAGAAAGTGACAAACCCAAACAAATTCACTGAACTGACCACCGCCCAACACACAGAGTATAAGAACAGTGACTATTGCCTGTTCAACACAGCTGTATGTGTCCTGAAAGCAGAATCAAGTTCTCTCCTCCCCTTGTTGTCGTCACCTTGAGCTCTATAACACCCAGCAGTGCCTCCACCCAGAGAAGCTATGGGACGAACAGGAAGTCTAATTCAAGACCACTTCCTGTATGACATTCCTGACCTGCTTTCCTGCCAGACTCTCTCAGACTCCGTATGTATAGCAGATCTGTGGTTTCACCAGCCAATGTCAATGTATATACAGTAAAGAAGAGCAGCGTGAAGGAAAAAATAAAAAAATAGAATAAATGCAAATAAAGTGATATAGAATCATAGCTGGTTTGATACCAATTTCAACAGTTTTGTAGCAGTTTCAATGCATTAATCATTTTATTGTTACCTTCAATTAAGTGCATAGAATGAGAGCTCAACATGAACAACATTTATAACCAAGTGACAGACTGATAGGTCGAAATACATGAAAAACAGTAAATCAGACATTCATTGTAGCAACATCACCACAGTCCCCTTTCACCTCATCGGATCCCTCATCCACTGTATTACACATATAATATGGGTTTAAATATGTAAATATATGGGTTATTTTATGTGCAGTAACAAATCCTGTACTTTGGAATAGGAGTCAACACTTAGGGGTTTACCTCCTTCCCACTATAAGGCCAGTGACACCTTGTATTGATTGACAAGAGGGATAGATACAGATTTTGACTGATTATTTCTTTAGTAAAAAAGGCACCAAGTGTTGTTCTGTCACTTTTCAGAGAAAAAAACAAAACAAAAAAGTCACACATGTCTAAAACCTGCACCAACTTCTACCTAGAAGAAATCAACAAGTATTATTTCACCAAACAGAAGCATTCCAACACTAGCTAGTATTCCATCTACATTTTAATCATCGTTTCCTGCCATTTCAAATACATTCTCGCCCTAGATTAGTTTAGTAGTGTTCCTTCAATATTTATGTGTATCATTCAAATTCGTTTATCCTTCCAGTTGAATCGATACGAAAATACAACATGAAAATAAACATGTGTCAATTATTTCAATATTTAAGCTACAAAACAAGTTTCACCTTAGCTACAGAAAGTGACCAAATAATCTTGCCAACAAAGGCTAAAGTAGCTGATTGCCACAGAAGAACTTAGTCAAAATAAAACCTAATTTACACAAAATCATGACAAAGAAACTAAAACTACTCAAATGGCAACTGTACCTTAGCAAATAAAAGTGAAAAACAACAATAATGATTGGATTCAGATTATTAAAAGAAATAACCAGTATGAAAATCAAATAGATATCTCCCAAAGATAAAGCAACATGACATACATAACAAAAGCAATTTGGCAGTGACACAGAGCCTATAAAGAAGAAGCTCATCTCCTGCAGTATCATGTGATTTCTTATACTTTCTGCTGCCTGGAATCCATCTGAGCAGGTATTTTGGCACAGTGATTTAGTTACAGTATGCTCTCCCTCACGTTGACACTGCAGGACATGTTTGATTGCTGACATTCTGTTTGGGTTGCTGGGGTTCGCTTCCATGTGTGGAAGTCCAAAAGAGCTTGGTTCAGTTTCTCCATCCAGTCCAGTCTTTCCTGTTTGGTGTCAGCTGAAAACCAAGACCTGAACAAGGACAACATCCATCAGTTTATGATCATTGGGGCATGAAGCCAGACATGTCTGTTAGCCATTCAAAACATTTATCAAAGTTAAAGCTGGAGTGTGGCACTTTGACTCCTCCTTGTGGCAGTGAGAGTAATTACACAAACACTGTTGATGTGTGCTTATGACATCTGCCTACAGGATAGCTCGCTCAAATTTCCAGTCTGAAGACAGCAATCCATTATTTAGGTAGAGTAAATGTAATAGCTACACAGCCTACTCCAAATATTTTACAAAGATCAACCTGTCCGAAAGCAGTAACGCCACATGCCGTCTGCCTTCAGTCCCTGCTCTTCATTCAGCCTCTCCAATGAGAAAAAACTACGCCAGTGGTGTACGTTTGTCCTCGCCATCGATTGCTTTCTTACTGTCTGTTTCTTCTTCTGTCTCTCTCTCTTTTTTTAAACTGTAACCCTTTCTCTGAACGCAGATTCTTTTTTAGCTGGAGCTTCAGAAATGCTTCTTAGGTTCTTGCTCCATATTCCGTCACTATGGTTACTACTCCCAGCTATGGCAAACCCGAGCCATGTAGAGAACTATCTGAAATCCACATGAACCATGTGATCATGAAACATTTTGAACTTCAACTCTAGCTCTACATAGCTCTGGCTTAATTACCAGTGTGCCAGCGGGGGAAGGCTGCCATTACACACACCAGATTTAAAAACTATGTATATTGCAGAATACAGAGATTTACTTAAATGTAACAGACCTTCATTTATATGTAAAAGTCCCACACTCTAGTTTTAAAGTAATTGTTGTAGTTTGGTAAACTTACTGTAAAACCATGGAAGACAAGCACTGCTTTTTCTACCTTTTCCTCTAAATTAAGACCACATCCAGTGACACACAATGTGGCATATATGTATGTCTAGGTCATTTTTTATAGTAATTATACCGTTTCAAAATACAGTTCTAGACACGACCCAACAAATGATGTCACAGAAGGTGTTTCCCATCAACTGTCAAAAGTAAAAACACCCTCTGACATAAATAATTGGCTGCAGTCATAAAAGGAACATGTCTCATACTTAATGTAAACAAAACATTTACACAATTACATTTAAACAGGGTTTCATGCTAAATTATGAGTCTTATTCAATATTGGCCAACTTCATAGATCAATCACAGTCACACAATTTGTGCCTTAAAAAGGAGGGAGATATGGTTTGAGTTTTTATTCAAAAACTTACTTGGCCAAAGCATCCTGGCTGTCATCCTGCTGCTGCGATGTGTTGCTCAACAGCTCAAAAGTGAATGGTCGAGCACATGAGTCTCTCTTCACGGGCCGGACACACTGACTGGGAGAGCTGGACAGAGAAACGTTGCCCTCCGCTTCCTGGTTAAAACAGAATACAAGAACTCTATTATTCTATTATAATAGATAGATATTATATTACTATATAAGTAACTTGGAGAGTTAGTCTGCTAGCTTGTCTGTTGGTCTATCCCTACCTTAGTTTCTTTATCATTGGGGTGGTTCCAGTAGTACATGTTGCATCTTTCCAGAACAAAATATCGACGATGCCACGCCCCATATCCACCGATCAACTCAAACATTGTCTGGGAACAGAACCACAAAAGAGAGAAGACTGAATTTAATGCAGTTTAAAACATCTGTAAAGACTGAGCTACATTCTCACCTGTGTAGCAGATATCTGCTTTTTCTGTGTGGTTTTAAGATACGGACAGTTGCTTTTAAACTATTATGACAAAATGGATTTCTCTAACCCAATTTACTTTGTTCAGCTTAGGATTTAAAGACCTTATGACACTAAATTGCTTGTTAAGATGGACGTGTTTACAATGTATCCAGAGAGCAGTGGGGAAAAAATAAATAAATAAACATCACTGACCAGGAAGCCTTGGTGCTGTATATCAGTGTGACTCTCGCTGTCCAGTTGCAGGTAGATGTTTCCTTCTAGAGGAGAAAGAAAAGGTACCTGCAGTCCGGGGAGGAAGAGGGAGAGGACACACTGTTAAACCGGTATGATGTGGAAGAGACGTAGAGAAGCAAGAAACGGAAGACAAAAAATTTCAAATTTCATTGATACATGTTCTGCATCTACTTTTGTAATGAAAAGCGACAACGGCTTTGGTAAAATGGTAACCTGATGTAACCTTTAAGAGGTTTAATTTGTGCCCGTTTAAAATAGTGTCATTATGAATAAGTATCACCATGGCATGTACTGCATTTTGGAGTGAAAGTCTTGTATATTTAGACCGTAAAAAAACCAAAACAAAAAACACACACACACACACCTTCTGCAGAAAACAAAAATTAACAGGTGAAATGACAGTTACTTGATTAAAAGTGTAGTTCCTGGGCTGCCATTATCCTCCCAGATATTATGTAATCCAAGAGTAAATGTTTGTGTGTGTGTGTGTGTGTGTGTGTGTGTGTGTGTGTGTGTGTGTGTGTGTGTGTGTGTGTGTCATGATATTATTGGTTGAAATTGGTTGGTTCAAGCTTACATTAGCACATGGCATATTGAAGAATACAAAGATGATTGAAATATATATTGTTAAACAGGTGCACAATATAAATGGGGATATGATCAAAAAGGGTTAAAAAAGACATTTTCATTTCATCTTGACTTTAGGCACATTTCAATTGAGTTTTATTTAATTCAGTTTTATTCATATAGCGCCATATCATAATAAAGTTATCTCACAACACTTGTTCGTATAGAGCATGTCTAGAATGACTGTATGTACAGAGCCCCAACAATTCCCATTTGACACAGAAATGTGCTAACAAAATTGATAGGGTCTTTGATTTTTTAAATCAAACAGGAAAGATTCACCACAAAGAATACAATTAAGACTGATACAGTGCTTCATTTGTATGACAGAAATCATTAGTCAGAAGTTAGGTTAGTTGCAGAGGAAAATGGTGAGAGGCAAAAGACTGTTGTGAAAAGAGTGAAACCTTTTCCTGAAATTCATCTCCCAGCAGCCTCCTGATTTTGCCTTCAAATTTCATCTGAATGGAAGAAGTAAGACAGAGGAGGGGGTGGGGTTCGGGGGGAAGACAGGGAGGGGCAGACATGTTACGTCACCAGTGTGTCCACCCATGTGTAGAAATGTATAGAAACAAAAAGATTCAAAGAGATGTACAGTGGAGCCACTGTGCTTCTTCTCTGGCGGGTTAGTGTTGGAGATAAACAAAACAAACAGAGGTACAAATCTGGTGACAGTGAATGCGATACGTCAGCCATGTTTTTCCCTTCTGAATGTTATCATTCAGTAAATCCCACAAAAAAGATTTACCAAAACTTAATTTTTTTAATGTTATTTTTTGACAAAGACATCTATAGCCATGTCTGAATTCGCATTATTCCATACTTACACATGCTATCAAATGGTGGCCAAATGTTGTGATCGACATTTCCGGTAAGTGCACAACAGTTGTGTTCAATCTGAGACGACAATATCCTGTCGAAATTCCCACACTATGTAAGCAAGTACAGAGTGTACAGTGTACTGCTTTGAAGTGTACTAATGGAAGTATCCGAATTTCATCAGCATATGTTGATGAAATTCACGACTTTCCTGTAGATTCTATTGGTTTAGTTTTTAACTTTTAAAGTTATTCAACTGACCAACAATCCTGCCTTCACCAACACAATTCTCTGATCCAGAGTAAGACATACACTGATCAGCCATAACATGACAGCATCGGCACCCTGACCGGTCTCCAGCTACGCAGCCCCATATGCAACATACTGCAATTTGCTGTGTGTTCTGACAACCTTTCTATCAGAACCAGCATTATCTTTTTCAACAATTTGAGCTACAGTAGCTCATCTGTTGGATCGCACCACATAGGCCAGCGTTCGCTTCCCACGCGCATCAATGAACCTTGGCCATGACCTGTCGCCGGTTTACCGGCTCTCCTTCCTTGGACCACTTTTGGTAGGTACTGACCACTGCAGACTGGGAACACCCCACAAGAGCTGCACCCCCCCCCCGACAGGTGCCATTGTAATGAGATAATCAACGTTCTTCACTTCACCTGTTGTCAAAGACAAGTTATGGCTGATCAGTGTATATTAACCTTTAATTCCTGAAGATGCCAAAAAAATAAACGTGTGAGTAGTCCATCCCAACAATATCATGTCAGATTATAATTACCTTATCCAGTGGGAACTTGCTGTGTCCCAGTGAGGCCAAGGTGATCTTATGGGAGCCCACCAGACAAAAGTTACTTGAGCGACGAGTGTTGAGAGCAGGAAGAGCAGCAGCTGAAGGACATGAACAAACATGAAATAGTAAGTCAGCAATATACATGACCATTATCACCATGGATTAACCAAATATAAATTAGAATGTCTCCATATCAAATTCACATTTTATTTTTTGTGTACCAAACATTTACTAGCTACCATTATAGAGTTGCTGTTGAGTCAAATGGGGAAAAAAAGATGAAGCCTCCTTGTAGTATAACAATTACTACCAAAATAAAATTCAACTTACATGTCAGACTGTTACTGGATCTCTGTTGAAAACAAAAGAGTTAGGTAATGCCTCTATAAAAAGTGAAAAAACAAGACACTATTGGGCATGAAATAAAAACTGGATACTCACTGTGATAGTATTCAGAAGCTTTTTTGGTGTGACCTGAATATGTAAAGACACCATAAACAAATTAGACTGTCACAGATAAATATACCTGGCTAAATTATTTGGCTCACTCACTTACCTGTGACTTAGTGGTGGTCCGGTCCATGCTGCAGTTACTACCTGAAGTGTGGGACTAGATGACACAAAAGCAGAGATATAAAAATAAACAAATTACATCAGATCTAACAGAGCTGTGCATTTAACAACATTCTACAACTGAATAAACAAAACAAGTTATGTTAGGAAAAAAACCCAACTAAGCCCCTTCAGCTACCTCATCCTAGCAAGCAATACACCATACACTTCTGTCTATAAAAGCAAAAGTTATAGCCAGAATAAACATGATTTTTCAGAAAGTTTAAATATTTATAAATTCATGTCCATTACATAAGCCTAGTCAACTATATAAAATACTCCCTTGTGTCTGTGTTAGGGAACATAGGTTATTATGAGTAACAATAGTAAACTTGTTTACTAAATAGAGCTGCAACGATTAGTCGATCAAAAGAAAATTACATCTACACTACCAACTATTTTGATAATTGATCCAGTGATTTCTCAAGCTGGTTTTTGCTTCTTAAAATGTGAGGATTGGCTCGTTTTCTTTGTCATTTATGACAGTAAATGACATGGGTCATTGGGACTGGGTGTTTGGGTTTGGGACTGTTGGTTGGACAAATGAAGCAACTTGAGAGACATCACTTTGAGCTCTGGCAAAGTGTGATGAGCATTTTTCAGCATTTCATTGACTAAATGATTAATCAAATAATTGTGAAAACAATAGTCGCAGTTGAAATTGTGAATTTACAATGGGAAACAATACTAGAAGCTGTGATCAAAACAATTTCACTATTCTATTAATTTCAGTTACAATTAATTAGGTAACAAAGAACGACTGCAAATAAAAAGAAAAATGTTTTCTCACCAGGCTGTAGACTTCCACATCAATCTCAAATGATGAGCTAATGTCCCTCCTGATATATCAAGGAGAAAAAGCAAGCAATGCATTAATTTATTTATATATAGATTTATTTATTTATATCTATAGCTCTCTCTCTATATATATCTACATCTCTATCTCTATATATATCCATCTCTCTCTCTAGATATCTCTCTCTCTAGATATCTCTCTCTCTCTCTAGATATCTCTCTCTCTCTCTCTAGATATATGTATATCTATATATCTCTATCTCTCTCTATATATATAGATATCTATCTATCTACATGATAGATATATATAAGATAGATATAGATAAGAGATATATATAGATAGATCTAGATATATCTATATCTAGATAGATATATAGATAGATATCCATCTAGATCTATCCATCTATAATATAGATGGATATCTATATCTCTCTCTGCAGCTTACAGAGTGACAGAAGTAGGGAAGGAGATGGTGTCTCCGTTCTGAGCATCAGCAGCCGTGGCTAGTGGGGTGGCGACGATGTTGCAGGGCCCATAGCGGATCAGGATGAAGAAGTAGTGACTTGGTCGACCTAAACAAGTACATAAAGAAACCAATGCTTTGAACGTGGATGTCAACCACTACATTTGTGTTAATTAAGTCCAAGCATCAATTATGTTAGATATGAGACAACTGAAAATTAGACCTAATCAAAAAATAAATAAATAAAAGTTTTCTTTCTATCCTAACCTGTGCGGTTGAATGAAGAGCAGACAAATTCAACCTTGAGAGGCAGCTGGATGTTTGTGACGCTGACAGTCCCTCTGCAGGGTTGCTGAGAAACATACTCTCTGCCCTCAGCTGCTGCCTCTCCTGACTCAGAATTCCTCTCCTCCCTCAGTCTGGCCACCTCCGCCAGCAGGGCAGAGTGTTTCTCAGCTGAAACCAGTACATAACAAGAATAATAAGCAGCACAGAAACATATTACAAAAAAAAAATTCCAAAAAATGTGTTCCAATTATTCAGGCATTGGAACAGGAGGTGTAGCTGGAATTAACATTAAAGAAACAAATGTATGGATGTAAAAAAAATAAATTAAAAAAATGCAATAGCTGTTGAGGCAACAGCTTCTATACAAACCAAATAGTGTGAACATGGCTTTCTATCTATGTTATGTATAGATGGGACTATTAAAACAGAAGTCCTGGTGTGTACATACAGGAGACCAGCAGTAGTTTTTCAGCTTCAGCTTCCTCCAGTGAGCCTCGTCCATGTTCCTCATCAGTACAGTAGCTCAGCGCCTGCAGGGTCTGGTTGACCACAGTCTGCAGCTTCCCTGCATCTTCATTAAGAGCCTGGATAAGCACAGGACAATATGCAAAATTAATTAAAGTTACCCAACACCTGTTCTGGATTTAATTCAATCAAAAAGAGGTAAATCTCAGCAGTTGTAGAGCAGTTTACATTTACAGCTGACTCAATTAATAGATTCTGAATCATTTGGAGTACTGACAAACCTACTGTGAAATTACTTGATTAACAACAGCAACAGTTAATGGGTTGGCCTTCTCCAATTAAATAGTAATAGTTCACAACAGTGCTACACACCGCGATTTTCTCCTTGGTGTTGACAGAGGGTAGAGGTTGGGACTTCTCTGGAGCTCGTCGCTGAACCCCAGGAGTGACACACTGAATGGTGGGCAGCTTACTCTGTCTTTGTGTGCGGTAGGCATCAATGCTGTCAATCACAGAACAAAACCAACATCATATTACAGATACATAAGTAGTACTCTACAGCTCCTATATTTAAAAGAAAACCTTAAGAAACATTCCTTAGTGACATGAAGATAATGACGATACAATATGACATGCTCAAAGAATTGCATGGTTGAAATTCAATGCAGCCTTTAAGTAACAGAAATACATTTCAACAATATGGCAACCAAAATCCTATTTATCCTATATAGAAACATGTAAGGATTTCAAAATATAGCTTTAGTTAGGCTTATGGACCTGTTGGTCCAAAGTTTGATTTGCATTTTTTTAAAGCACCATAAAGTTCTACATGACACATTCCTAAGTGTTCTTGATTGTATTTTTTATCTTAAACATAATGTAGCAATGCTCTTGTAGTTATTGTGCTTTCTTGGCCAAGTCCCCTGTGCGTGGATTTCAATGGTAAAAAACTTAACAAATATAGCATCGGGCTTGTAATTCCTTAAATGTGATACAACAGTGTGGTCTGAAGACAAACGGCAACACTGACGATTCAAGACTGAGAATTCAGTGAGACTTCATTCCAAAAAGAATTTGTACAAAAGGCTACATTGCTACTGTTGTAGCTATACCTGTATAGAGGAGCAGATTCAACAGGAGAGATGATGGTCTCTTCAGGGGTCAGGAACAGAGATGTAGTATTGGACTCCTGGCCCACTGCCAGTCGCTGTGAAATATGGAACATTAACACAGAAATGTTTTTTTTCTAGGTTCTGAATTGATTAGCTTTCCCACAAGTTATTCATTCAGAAAGCTCCCCTATTGGAACTCATGTATCCACAGCTCCAATTTATCTCTTACCAGAGGGGTGACCACAGCCTCTAGAGACTTGCTGAGAGGAGAGAGGATGCCACTGGGAGGAAAAGTCAGCTCATCTCCGTTGCTTTCAAACATTCTGCTCTCATCGCATGCCTCTTTACTTTTGTCCTTCTCTGACTCCGTGTTCATCTTATCTTTGTTTCCAGAGCATGCGCAAATGCCACTGTCGTGGTCCTCAGTGTCTTCATCATCCACGGCCCTTTCCTCCTCTATCCTTCCAGCATAGTCCAGCACCTCTTCAAACATCTGGTCGATTATTTCAGCAGTGTTGGTCTCATCATGAGAGCTCTGTTCAGCATCTTTGGAATAGAAACAAACTTGTGTCAAGTATTGTGTTATTTCCTGATACACTTAGGCTGACAATTTTGAGTTCTGCAAAGATACACATAATGGTTTCAGTTTACTTTCAAGTAAAGCAAAAGCAGCCATACAAACATTTCCCAACACCTGTGCATGTTTGCAGAGTGGTCAAACCTTTAGTCACCCCGTGATTTATAAAGCATGCTGCTCTTAATATAAACCCAGTGTATGCAGCTTACCAGTGACCCACGATTTCTGTCTCTCAAACAAATGTCTTCACCCATGTGCTCCACTTCTAACGTTTCCAGGCAGCCCCGGTGCTCACGCCTACATATTCTTATTGTTCTCACCAGACATACTCATCTCTGCCCTGGACTCTGCAGAAGTATTGGTCCCAGACAGGGTTGAGTCATTGATTATCTCAGGCTCCAGGATAAAAGTGACTTTCTTTGAGCTCTCTCCTCCATTGCGAGTTTCTCCAGTCAGCCCACATACAACACCCCGCCTTTCATCTGTTGCATCTTGCTCTGTTCTGTCACTTCCATGAATGTCTAATGATTCCACATGTGTCTCTACCTTAGCTTTTGCTACATCGTCAGTGTTATCACTTCTGTCTGAGTCTAGAAACATGTCTTCATTTGCATGGATTGTCTGGATCTCCTTTGGCTGTCGATACATGTCATCCTCATGAGTACATCCTTCTGTGTCTTTCTGGTCTTGTTTTATTGGAATAATATCAATATCTCCTGTAACTGCTCCCCCATAGCATCCTTCACAGGACTCTGTGTTCCCCTGGTCTTGGTTTAAAGTAGACTGGTCATTCACAGAGTCCTCTAACCAGCTTTCTGACTCTAAAGTGTCCTCCTCAGATCTAGGTTTCTCATTTTCCTGCATTTCAGAAGAGCCAGCACTCTTAGGAGAAACATTGCCCAAAAAACATTCACCATCATGGATGTCAGAGGGTTCACTGTGATCTGCAACACTGCCCCCTTCATCTTTTTCCACTCTAGATGATTCCAACTCCCCTTCAGCACGCACATCTTCAATCTGTTCTTCAACTATAATAGGCTCTTGCTCCTTGCAAAACGTATCTTGAAGATATCTCCATGACCTTAATTCCTCATCTGTGGAAGGCTCAATTCCCTCTTCACTGTAAGAAGAACCATCGATTTCTTCAAATGAAAACATCTCAGACCTGCTCTGTTTGATTACTTTGGAAACCGCACCCGCTTCCTTTAAGTTTGACTCCTCTAGAGGAGTCAAGTCTAACAAGCTCTGCTTATCACCTGTAGGCAACTCTGACACATTCTGGTCCTCACCGAAAGATGCTCTGGAGAAACTCCGATCCTCGCTAAAAGACAACTTTAATACAGTCTGGGTCTGTGGTTGTTGGGACCCTAGCTGCATTTCTTTATTTCCAAGTGAAGCCTTGTGATCATTATCATCCCTGACTTCTTGAGTTCTTTGCTCCTTCCATTCCATTTGCAGCTGCCTTTCATTGGAGTTTCCAGGCTCTCCAGATACAGCAGGAGCTTCAGAGTTACTGTGTCCCCTTTCACCTGTTGAAAAAAGTAGCCTCACATCTTAATACTAGGTTACCTATGCTTCATACTTGATATACTTTATAGCAGGAACTGAGTATTCTATTCTATTCATTTATATAAAAAGGTGCCAAAAGCTTAAAATCTTTAGTATAAGATATTGCTTGCTTTTGGAAAAACACAACACAATTTAACAAAATGAAATATATGCTTGTATTTGCTGCTATTAATGTATCCCCACGGTACTCAACTTAGGGTGTTGAGTGACACCAGTGCTCTTTTTATTTTTTTTGCATTTAAAGTGCAACTCCACCCTCAAATTCAGTTAGAACCTACTCTCCCAGCACATTTAAAAAGAATGCAACAGAGAAGTGAGGGAAGAACAACTGTAGTGTCTGGGTCAGGGGACACAGGAGAGACTGACACTGATTAGAGCCTTGTTTTTTTTATATACAATTTCATGACAAGTCCCAACTGGCTTTCTTCAGACTGCCAGCCCAAATCTGTTTTTTTGGCACATCCAGATTGATTTTAGAAAGTTTGGACAGCAAAAAGTCACATGAAAGGCAGGTTTGTGATGTCTGGACACACAAATCCTTGCAAATAAAAGACTGCAGACAGTGTGTCTGCAGTCAGATCAGATTTGAAAAACAAATCTGATTTGCCTACAGTCTGAACAAAGCTTAAGTCAGCATTGGCCTTGCAGGTTCAAGGCTGATTTGGCGTGTTGAGCCATTTTCCACTCACGAAATGCAGACCTTTTGAAATTTGGTAAGAAATGTCAATATTAACACCAGCATTGATGGGTTTCATCACAGTACAGTCATATTATTTAGTTTACAGCTCAAAAAACATGTTTAAGTGTGCAGTACCTCTTTAAATCTGTATACCTCAATGTGGAACTGATTGGGATAATTACTCTACTAATTATGTATTAGATTGTGACTACAAATCACTTGTAATAATATATTGTTCCAACAGGTTTATAAAATCTTGGTACTGTATACATGGTTATCGATATCAGTATTCTAACAGAGTAGTGTGGGAATTGATTGTCATGTTACAAAAAAATTGATGGGACCACAATTTTGGCCTTGCAGATCAGTTTAGAACATTCCTACTTCTATTGCTACAGCCTGTCAGTTTCATGTCCTGGTGTGTATTGGCCCAACTCTCTAAACTATAGAAACAAAGTGCGTTTATTTCATTAATGCCATCTTCATTAATGAGAAAGTAAATTTGATGTCAGAGGTCTTACCTGTCCCGTCTGAAGACTGTTTCTCTGCACGTGATGTAGGCGCTTCAATGAAGCTGCTATCTTTCATCTCAGCATCACCGTTAGCCTGCTGGATGCAACAAGGAAACAAAACTAAGAAGTAGTAAAGCAGAGCAGAGCTTTATCAACACAAATAAATTAAAGACTTGATTTTTGATTGAGGCCATGCGCCCATCAACCAGAAGAATTGTGCGATTAAGAAAATGTATGAAACAAAAGTGTGAATTTGTGACATTCAAGTGTCATGACCACTGACATCATGACTTCTCAAAGGAGGCAGTCACTGTTCATTATGTGACAAGTGAAAAGATTTCCCCAAAACCACAACAGACTTAAATAAGTGCACCATTTCCTCTAAAAGACAAAAAACTGGAGCCATGTAAATGGGTAATTCTACCAAGAAAAGTAGTATGCGTATGCTGATGTTTTCCTTGTTCTGTTATACAGTTCAATTCTAATCAATGCCCAAATCAATGCAGCCCATTCTGTTGGCTACACGTATTGCCCATGGGTCATAGCACAAAAGCAGCAAGAAAGTTATTTGGTCACAGACTCACATCCTTGGGCTGCATGGGAGGCCAATTAACTCTCCTAGATCTAGGAACCCAAGAGGAGGGAGATGAGGGGCCAGGAGGGGTCCTTCCCTGCTAATGTTTACATAAAACGTGGTGTGTGAATAAACACTCAAACAAACTGAGAAAATATCTCAAAAACCCATAAAATTACACCAAAACAAGTTGAAATATGAGTGGTCATTGATCTGTAGTGTTACTGTTGGACATACTACGTGCCGGCCACGTATACGCTGTACACTATAGCTACTTCTCATCAATCAGCTTCACAGAAATGATGAAAACAAATAAATAAATAAAAATATATATAATATATATAATATATATAGAAACTTTTTATTCCAGCATTTCTGCTTTCTTTTCTTGATAGTCAGAGAGAGAGACAGGAAAGGCAGGGGCTGGCATGCAACAAAGGGCCTGGGCTGGATTTGAACCTGCCACTGCAGTAAGGATGATCAACTTATTCTTACGCACACACACGCTGAGGAAGAGGCGAAGGTGGAACCATCATGGGAGGACAAAGCCCTGCACAGTATGTGCCACCAGCGTAAGTGCCCGATATCAAGAAATCTGAACTGAAATACAGCACAGAGGCACTGATCATGGCAGCACATGAACAGGCTCTGAGTACAAGACCAATAGAGGTTACGATCTACACACCATAACCAAGTGGCTGGCATAGAACCACCAACCCTGGGGTTAATGGACAACCGCACTACCCTCCAAGTCACAGTGATGGCGAACCGATCGGACATAATAGTGGTGGACAAACAGCAGAAGAAGCCAGTAGTGATAGATGTAGCAATCCCAAGCGACGGCAACATCAGGAAGAAGGAATACGAGAAGCTCGAGAAATACCATGGGCTGAAAGAAGAGCTAGAGCGGGGGTCACTTACTGGAGGATCGTGGTCCAGGTTCAGACCCGGGCCTATTGCCAACAAATTATAAGGGGATTTTAAATTTGATGGGACGCTTATATTCTAACAGCTTTTCTAGTGTTTAAGGCATTGGTTGAGCAGATAAGGAAACGCACAGACCAATTGCATTCGAGATAAGCCATCCCACGCTACTGCATTCCAGGCGCTAAAATTTGCCGCTCTGCATACACAAACAGGCGAGAGGTGAGGGACATACTAAAGAAAGATAAAGAAAGAAAGAAAGCGATATACAGAGAGAAGACAAAGAGACGAGTGAGCTGGAGAAAGGGAGAGACAAACAATCACAATTGGTTAAATTGGTTCAAACATATTGACCATGTTTGGCTCCACATACAGCTGCAAGGCAGCTTTCGCCACAATGCACATAATTAAGACTAAATATCATTCCAATGAGCACCTCCACATGTGCATGAGAATGGCCCCGACACCATTCAGGCCTAGATTTAAAATCCTGGGAGGACAAGCTACAGCTCAATTCTCTCACTAAAGCAACAGAAAGTAGGAGAGTGGGATAGAAGAGAAAAAAGAGAAACTGTAAAAGTGTTCAATTGTTAAGATTTATATATTGTAAAGTTGGTTGAGACTGTTCAGTCAAGATGTTAGACAGTTTAAATTTAGAAAAAAAAGGGAAACGCTGCTGCTAAACTTTATTTCTCAAGTTATTAACTTTATTTTAAGTTATTCAAACGCCATTTAATTTATTTTGCCTTATTTCTAAACATAGCCCTTCTTTTACTTAAGACAAGAACCATATACCCATCTACAGTATTATGTATCCGTTTCATTAAATGTTAAGTGACAATAATTGTCAAAATGTTTTTGAATAATACTGAATTAATTTGATTTGACAGTCAGTTATTGATTACATGCAGATGTTGATACATCTACTAGCCTACATTACCATATATCACACTAACTCAAGTTAGACATGATGCTCCAATCTTTGCTTTAATAAATTTTCCCTGACTGGACCTTCTTGAATTTTAGTTGAATAACCCGGAGCAAGAGAAACTGTGGAAAGTGAAGGACACAGTGGTCCCCGTGGTAATCGGAACACTCGGGGCTGTGACACCCAAACTGGGAGAGTGGCTCCAACAGATTCCAGGAACAACATCTTTTCCCATGGTCTAGTGTTTAAATAAAAAAAAAAATCTGAATAAATCATAATATTTATTGGAATCACAATACACATCATCATTAAAGTATCACGATAGTATCAAATCGCAGGATAATCAGATCATCCCTGGTTCATCTATGGCTTATGAGCCAGATCAACCACATCCACTTCAATATAAATAAAGTAAATTAAATTAAAGTAAATTAAAGTATGATTAGACATTACTGACAACTGCAGGCAAAATATTACAATCTCAAACCCACCTGCGATAACGAGGGATCAGAGCTGCTCCTTTTCAGCCAGGCATTCTCCCTAATTGGTTGGAAATGCAACTGGCTCAACTCATGCTCCCGTTCCTGATCAGTGAAACCATGTCAGACATAAATTCTACAGGTACTCTGACAAAAATGACAGTTTAGTACAAACAGCACAAGAATAAATTAATTCCTTCATTCATTCTTAAGTTCATATAATTAAGAATACTGCTTAAAAAGATTTAAACCTTTAAAGACTTCAAGAATACTGCTTTATTACATATCGTTTGTGTGTGTAAATGATTTATATTACACAGATCATTTGCCTATCAAAGTACAAGAACTTGAGAACTAGAATGGTGTTGATCCAAGTACTTTTGGTAACAGTAATGCATTTCAGTAATAAAAGCCCATGAACGAACCTGGCGGATGTGGGAAGCCTGTTTGGAACTGGGTGTTATAGTGCTGTGGAGTTTCTGCTGAATGCCAGATACAAAATTGGAGAGGGTCTGAGGGCAGAGGTTGACAGGGTTCACCGTGGATGTGGGGCCAGCCTGGAAGACTGGGACTTCAAAACACTCCAGTCGCTGATTAAATTCACCCTCGCCTGGAGTGAAAATATTAATTTTCAAACATGAATAACAATCCAGTGAAATTTAACTCTAAAGGTGGTAGCATTAAACTGATGTTTTCTTTCCACAATCAAAATGTATTTAATATTGAGTATCTGCTGATACCAAATCGCAATGTGAGATTTTATTTTCCTACATAATACAGCTGTATAATACTTCAATTGGATTTTATTAAAGCTAGCCCAGTTTAGGTAAGCAGTCCTTGATAATAAAAAAACAATTGAGCTGCCTGACAACACTGATTGTCTCTTACTAGCTCAAATATGCTCAAGTATGGCTCTAATACTATTAACGATACACAGAATAACCTAAACATAAATATTTCCTTATTTTAATCAGATAAACATAGCAGGACACTATACCTTCCAGGCACTGTTTGGGGTAACAAAATATGCTACCCTCTAAACAATGTTACAGTGTTTAGGTTGTTTGTTGTTGTAGCCCAATGCCAATAAAGCCTATTGTGGACAGTCTTGTGGAAAATGGATGTCACATCTATTAAAATAATATGAATGTTCTGTTTTGTTTACCGATTTGTAAGCTAAAAATTATGTTTGACTACAGGATCAATAAAATGTCACATAATAATGGTTCCAATAAATCTACATATACAACTTAAGCAACACACTAAAAATCTGGTTCTCTCATACTCGTTTTCATACTGCACATTTCTTGAACCATCTTTTCTCTTAATACCTTTCCAGCCACAGTACTGATATAACTGAACTCCTGCCACAATCACATTAGCTATATTTAGTCTCTCTTGCTTGCTTACTTGAAGCTTATGACTGTATACCACTTTATTATTTTTTTTTTTTTTTAAATAAAGCAAATTTAACTGTTCGCTGATGATACCACTGTGCATACTGTCAACTAATGTTGATTTAAATAAAACACTGAAGAATTAACAATTTGATTTTAAATTGGGAGGCCAAAAACTATGTAGTTTATGTGTTCAAGCCTAAATGTATTGTTTTTTGCTCAATCAAGGGAATCTCTATAGAGCAAGTCAGTGAAGCTAAACCTTTGGGGGTCACACTACCCGGGGGAAGTCACAAACAAAATAGCTTAAGAAATGGGAAGGGGGGTAGCCATTATATGACAGTGCTCCCCAGGATGTAGCCCAAGTTGCACCTGGCAGGTGTTGTCTCATCTGGATTACTGCTCAGTAATCTGGGCAAGAACTACCAAAAAA